>AJFK01000239.1:0-52820 GCA_000467715.1 Hysterium pulicare CBS 123377 | reverse complement strand
GCGGAGCGGGGCGGAGCGGGGCGGAGCGGACCTTGGGAACTGCGATTCTTCGCTATCTCAAATGTAGATGTCATTGATGTTGGACAGACCAATAGCTCAATGATCATCAAAATAACATTTGAACAACAGTGCTCCCCCTTTCACGGTCGATTACGAGGTTTGCATATAAGTAGCTTCTGATCATCTGCACCTCGGCCGCGGAAGACTTCTTGGACAACCCTGGATTTACAAGCATCCTCCTTCTGTCTCGCTATTCCAAATGACTACTCTGTCACAGACTTAATATTTCGACCTTGTCTCACTCTGTTGTTCAATAGCTTCTTCCTGTCATTATGGCTGCATCTTCGAAATCTCAGAAAACCATCGTGGTCGGAGCTGGGCCTGTCGGATCACTGGCAGCGCTTTACGCAGCTAAAAGGGGCCATGAAGTCGAGATCTATGAATTAAGGGGAGGTAAGCTTCAGTGAAGGGCCACTCCTTTCCATGGGATCCGGGAAAGCTGACTCCCAAAGATCTCCGAGATCCAACCACCACGCCACTGAACTTTACCAAATCCATCAATCTCGCTCTATCTGAGAGAGGTATCAACTCGTTACGGCAAGCAGAGGTCTCCGAGCTCTTAACGACTGTGTTGGAGGAAACCATCCCGATGCATGGTCGGATGATCCATGGGCGGAAGAACGGGGAACTGTTCAGAGAGCCTCAACTATATGATGTCCACGGGAGAGTACGTCGAGCTACAACCCCTAGCTCAACATGTGCTAACGTATATAGTATCAACGCGCGGCCGATCGAGGAGGGCTGAATAAAACTCTTCTTGATTATCTTGAGCAGATGCCTAACGTAAAGTTTTTCTTCAACCACAAACTTCAAGGCGCAGACTTCAGAAAGAATATCGCATGGTTCGAGAAGCGAAATGTAGCCCGAACCGATCACATCCAGACTTCTACGCAGGGTGCAACCGATAGCGATACTTCTGAATTAGAAGTGAACTTCGACTTCATGATCGGTGCCGATGGAGCTCACTCAGCCGTGCGATACCATCTAATGAAATTCGTCCAGATGTTCTACCAGCAGGAGTACATTGATACGCTCTGGTGCGAGTTTCGGATTTCTCCTTCTTCCACTAGCGATTTCAAACTCCCAGAGAATTACCTCCACATCTGGCCCGGCGGCGAATTCATGTTCATTGCGATACCCAGCCTCGACAAAACATTCACCTCTACACTTTTCCTCCCGAAATCACGATTTGCAGAACTGGATTATAACCCTTCATCTCTCGTCTCTTTCTTCAAAGAACACTTTCCCGGCGTAGTGCCCGACCTAATCTCCGAGGACGACGTACAAAAGCAGTACCAAGAGAACCCTCATCTACCGTTAATATCTATCAAATGCACACCATATCACCACACTTCCAACGCTGTAGTTCTAGGTGATGCCGCTCACGCAATGGTCCCCTTCTACGGTCAAGGCATGAACGCAGGTCTCGAAGACGTCCGGGTTCTCTTCGATGTCCTAGATCAATATCCGAACGACCGTGCCAAAGCGCTCGAACAATACACGAAACAGCGCACGCCAGACGCGATGGCGATCAACGATCTCGCACTAAGGAATTATCAAGAGATGCGAAGCGATGTCCGTTCACCAATCTACCTTCTCCGGAAAAAGATCGAGGAAGGTTTAGATAAATGGGTCCCGAGTCTGGGTTGGAAAACTCAATATTCTCGTGTCAGCTTTGGAAATGCGAGATATTCCGAAGTGGAAAAATCGACGAAGAGGCAGGGCAGGATTCTTTTAGGTCTGCTGGCGTTGACGCTTGCGACAGCGGTGGGTTCAGGAGCGTGGTGGTCATCTAGGCTGACACGATTGAGTTCCAGAAGTTCAGAGAGGAGTTGGTTTAGTATCTGGTTGCATTATCTCGTCCGCAAGACGCAAGTGTTTGGGAAGAAGATATCGAGGTAGTTTTGAGAGAATATAGGTTTTAAAAGCGAGGGCTGACTTTCTACGTGAACTCGTTGCTTCTTGTGATTAGTTGGTCCCTGCTTCTCGTCACTATGTAAACAATCAATCGTCCTCTTTTTAGTTGCCAATAGATCTTTGTGGGTGCAAAGAGTCCCTTCTTTATACTTTCAGAAACGCCACGCCCATAACTCTAACGACTCGAATCTAGTTGGCCCGACTGCAAGGCTGGTGTTCAGACGAATGCATTCGACTGATCAGCTCAACATCGAAGCCTTCAGTAAAAATCTATGCATGTTAGTACTGCGAGGGGCGTAAAACTATGGTCAAGCGCCATAACCCAAAAAGCAACCTTAAGCGCCTCCTTCCCCTAGAATAACCCTTTCCGTCGGCGGCGCCTCGCGTTGGAGGCACAGCAACGAGCACCAAAATATTTCGTTTCAAACCATGATCGCAACTTCGCAAACCACCCATGCAAAGACCCACCTGTTGGTCATAAAGCGTTAAAGATGGTAAAGGCCAAGGACGAGGCTGAAGCCTTCAAGGGTGGGTATTTATTGTATGCGCCGTTATCGCTACTTCTTGCCAACCTGCCTGGCGTTCATAGTGCGCTCAGTGCAGATGGTTGGGCCAGAAGTCGTCTACGTACTAACGCCGAGCGAGGTTGAGACTGGAGGGTCCGAACTCTCTCTCCCTTTCTCCCATGCTTGTCCCGCGTGTTCATCGTGGTGGCCGGGAAGCGAGGACTATGGTTGGTGAGACGAAACGTGGGAGATGTTTCCGGGTGGTTGGAACGATGTTTTAGTGGCAAGCAGGCATGCTTGGTGGAAAAATCATAAGAGATGCGAATGGAATACAAAGACAATCCATCGAGCTGGTTTTCAATCGCAGAGCTACTAGTCATAAGTAAATAGATTCTTCTCGTTCATTTTTTGATCCATTTCGCGCGGGTCGCATTCTTCAATCTCTTCAGCCACTGTTCATCTTATCTTTCCCAATTCCAAAATGCATTTGCCTTCTTGCCTCCTTCAAATCATACTCTCCGGCATCGTAGTGACAGCTCTTACAACCCATCCCACCGCCGCAATTAGTAACAGCAATGTAAAGAACGCGATAGCTTACGCCTCGATCAGACCCTCATCTCTAACATACAACCCAGTCACTTCCCCGCGGCTTCCTCGACGACTTGAAATCCACCCTCAACGACATCGGCAACGCGTTCGGCGACGTCGGTAACGATCTCAAAGCAGAGCTTAACCAGTTCGGCGATATAGTAAAGCAGTTCGGAGGGAATGCTGTACAAGAAGCGCAATGTATTGGAGCGGGACCATTGAACGCTTGTCTGAATGACTTCATCGATTGTGCTCAGGCGGATACAGCACCTAAGAACTGTGGTCCTGGGAGGACTTGCTTGGAGGAGGCGAAAGTGGATACTAGTACTTGCTTGGGAGCTGTTTGAGTTGGAATAACTTGCAAGTATACTTATTCTGGATATAAAATACACGTCGGGATTCGGCGTCTCATTTTCGGATGATATGGTATGATACGTTTTCGAAGACCAAGCCTTCCAGACCGCGTGGTGGAAACATCCAGCATCATAAAGAAGGAGTTGACGGCTTGGAATTGCCATCGCCACCATGCTGGAGTTTGTGATTCTCCGTTAAGCCTTCATAGGGAGATGAAGGCAAATGGATGCACATGTACCTTAGACCCCCTGCATTTTAGCTTTCACCTCTTCAATTACCTGCAAGAAAGGCCTCTCATTCCACCAATCCTGAATATACCTCCAAGATGCTCTTCCCCTATCCAAGGCGAAATTGTAGAATGCATCGACCCAAGTGAAACCTCTCAATTCCTCGAAATATCCCATGCCGAATAGTTCGCGAGCAAACGGCACCTTGGCTACTCGAATTTCTAGTCCTCGAATGTACTCAACAATTCTCAGCGGAAGTGACTTCTTCGACGGCCAATCGGGGTCGAAGGTACTCAGCCAAGCACGGAATGCTATCATTATCCAGCTTATGTACACGCCTATGTTGGAAAGCTTATTTATGACGGGAGCTGCGAAGCTCAGGATCAGAAACGCTTTATCCGAAGCTGAAAAGTGACCTTCGTGACCTCGTGCGATGGCCAACATGATGGGCGGTACCAGCCACAGGACACAGATCAAAGGAAACCAGATATAGTGGTGTGGGATTAGTTGGCAGAGACCAAATATCATGGCCGCTTTCGCGAGCGCAGAAGATTCATTAAAGGTGTTCTTCGTGATGATAATGAGTATTATGGTCGCAATGAGTGCCATAATACCGCTGAGCAGCATTCCGGGATAGCAGAGGAAATAGTAGAGGTCGTAAATATCGAATAGCATAGGTCGACGGGCGTAGGGAAGACTTAAGTTGCACGCATCTGAGCTGTATTTAGCTTGCTATGAACATTTTAGAAGCGCAACCCGAGAAGAATGTGCTGAAGGGTAATGCGTACCGTACTGAAGGGACAAGTCCCAGCTCTCCGAGCGCCTAGCTTCGACGATAATAACGGAGCACCCTTCAGATGACACAGTACTTCCGAGCTTGCGAAAGCGGAGAGTAATCGAACAGTTGTATATAACTTCTACATTCGCATAATCGCCGTGGTTTGTCTTTCTAGTCACCCTCAAACACGCCCCTTTTGTCTTGAACTTTCCCAATTCCCAGTCCGCTACACCGCAGTCATTAAATAACAAACAGGTCGAAGAGGTGGCATCATATGAGAAAGCATCGTCTGGACAGTGATGCAATTCTACCAGTGCCTCAAATTTGTTCGTGGCATCGCGTAGGACAAAATCCTTTTTTTGGGCAAATTCAGGGCCGATGACGTAAAGTCGAGTTTCAAAGTCCTGCACGGCACATGATGCGGATGACAGATGGTACTTGTCTTGTTCCTTGTGCATTGTCGGATAGTGCGAGAGCTGTTCTCTACCCAGTGTGGAAGGTATCCAGCGGTTTTTGTGGTTGGTGTGTTGAACAAGCTTCGGTCCGCTATTGAAAAGTAAAGATACTGGCAAGTCTTCAAAGCTCAAGATAATTGCAGTGAACCTAGTCTCGTCATCCATTAATTTCATGATACTGTGGGCGTTGAAGCCGAACAACGTTGCAAAAGAGTCGGCTCTGAAGGATGGCTTTTGATGTAATGAAGATGTGGCCAGCGCATCCCAAGTTTGCATAAGTTGATCACATCTAGGCTTCCGTACAACACTCGCCGGCTGATCGTACTTCCATAACTCATGAATACTCATTTGGAGGATTGCGGCCAATGTGGTATGGATAGTTGTACGAATCCTTTCCTTCGAGTCATTTGAGGATGTTAAAGGCTTCTTTGAGCGTTTCCGCTTGTGCGGGTTGGATTTGTGGGGCCGGCGAAATTCCAATGAATAATGCACATCCGACTTTAAAGCTTCATGGTAAGGAGCAAATGCCCCATCGGCACACTGAACCAGACAGGAGGAACTCAGACCTCCTTCAAGCGCTATCTGCCCTCCCGTAGCCCACGCGGAACATAATGTATGAGCGACCAAATCGCAAGGATGAGAAGCACTCAATCGGACCTGCTGAAGTCCAGGATCAAGGACTATCACTTGACGGGCTGCAGCGAAAATACGTCCAACACTGCTTAACGCCGTTGATCTGAGAACGTTTTCTTCATCGTCCAAAGGGATACAAAGCGTGTCAATCCAGAAAAGTTGCGAGGTATGCGGGTTAACCCGTTCAGCAATTAATCTCATCCGAGGAACGTCGAAGATTAGAGAGCCTAATCTAAAGGAAAGGGGAAGCCCATCTCGATCTACCGGATCTGGTAGATGACTTAGAATGCGGTATATGCTTTCTAATTGACATTGCGGAAGTCCGTTCGCACTGGGATTGCTCAAGCCATACGAAACATGATGGGATATTGCGATATAGAGACTATCCGGAAAGGCTCTTTCGACCGAGAGTTCAATTTTACCGCCAGGAATACGGCTGATCGCAATGAGAGGTGTATGTCCGCTTCTTATAACATCGTGAAGTTCTTTGCGGGGAACTGATACATATGGGCATGAGCAGTTGAGCTTTGTATGTGCACTTTGGGCAACAATCTGGGCCCGACAATTATGATTTGAGCAATCGTCGTGTATCCCCGTCGCTGCATGGGGAGCAAGTTGAGCAAGATAGTAAATCATGCCATAGTCGCAAGAACGGCACAACCGATATGCCATACGGGGACACCAACCTTGCCGCACCATCCAGTCGATAAGGAGCTGAGCGGCAGCAGGGGTACGCCGGCAGACTGTTCCAAGCTCAAAGGGTATAGGAAGTACTGTCATGTAGTTGGAGTTTGTCAAATCATCTTCGACTATCGGGATGAGAGTGACGATGAGTATTTTGATAGAAAGCAGAACCTTCTGAAGTTGAACGTCTCGTGTTCGAAGATGGAAGTCCAACCAGCAGCTCCAATAGATCACATAATCCAGCACATCTGCGAGACGAGTCAGTGTTGCTGGGGATGGTGGGGAGCTGTCCGATAGGGTCCGTACGAGCGACTCTAGTGCAGTGGAGTCGAGTGAAAAGTGAGCATTGGCGGCCCTATGGCGAAGATAATCATCAAAAGGAACAGGATGCCCAGAGAATTCGGCAATGACTCCAAACCAAAGCCAGGATTGAAGGAATGCTGTAATGTCTTCCGACGTACGGGAAAGATCTAAGTAGTCGAGATTACCGAATTGATGGCGCTCTGGAAACTCCGAAAACTTTCCCATATCCTCTGCATCGTAAACAAGCTGCGCAACAAATGGGATTTCAAGCGGCTCAATCCGCGTAGAAAGGGGTCTGGGGAAATGGTCCATAACGCCGGAGTTGTGATCAAAACGACGCAGTGAGCGATAGAACAAGAGAGGTCAAAACGTGGGCGTGTTGGACGATGAATGAATACGAGCACTATGCTCCTGCGACAGAGAGAATATCAGTTCATGCCTCTTATTTTCGACCGAGGGACCCGGTGCCGTTCAGGTAGAAATTCTGTTGTCGCCCTTCAACTCGAACATGGGAGAATCCAGCCCCACCAAGATGCATGTTGCAGCCTAATGCTTCATGGGTCCGATCACCGGTCAATCTTGTCAGCTCGGCGAAATTGTGGATGGTCAACATAGTTCCTATCATCATCACACTTAGAGGAAGAAATCGGAGGATGCTCTAAAGGGTAGATGAAAGAAGACGAATTTGCGAGGGGTGGAGCGCGACGCGATGGGGTACAAAAGAGGTCTGTGCTTTTTCAATTCACGGGGTCGATGACGGTGGCTCACCTATCACATATCAATATCAATCAAACCACATAACTCATAAGAACCATTATCTATCAACACTCGTCAATCACTCCCGACTTCCATATCCACAAAGCAGAGAGACTTATTCTACAGTCTCCTCATAACTTCATATATGTATCATACCATACTGGATACTTTCGCCCCCTTTCCCTCGTCATTGAGTACAATCTGGTGCGTGTGGCCACTGGAATCCACTTCTTCCTCAACCCCGAGCTCTTTAGCGACGTGAACAGGCACTATGACCTTCTCTTCCATAAAATACTTTGTCTTTTGAATATAGCCTGCAGCCACGAGATAGTACAGACAGCCGAATGCGGCAACGAAGAGCACAAACCAAACGGTGAACTCCTTCCAGTATGCGGGCTTGGTGGAATCTATACCGAACGCGACGGCGATTCCGGCGGCTTGGAATGCCGGAATCAGACTGCAGTATCTCGCCAGAGTCTGAGGATCATTTGAGAGAGCGCCAATGAACCAGAGGCGTAATTGGAAAAAGGTTGCGTATCCAACACCCCAGATGATGTAAAGAACGCAGAGCGCGCCATACTTATCATCCGCCCAGTCATAACCTGGGCCTTTGAGTTTTCGGTCACGATAAGCGGAGCCAGATACTAGGATTTCGCCACCGATCCAGCCCGCAAGATGAAAGACCATGACGAAGGTCGTAACGATATAGGCTCGAGTAGGACGATCCCATCGTTTGTTGTCCGCAAGCCACCAGAACACTGGAGTCACGAAGATTGGCACTAGCCAATAGAGCAGATTGTCCAGCGTACGCGTCCTCAGGGTGAAAGAATAGGAGTTGACGGAACTGTTGGGTGCAAGAGGAGTCTCCGCAACGAATAATGGTAGAGCCATTAACAACATTTCTTTCGATTTGATGGCTCTCCACATCTCCAGGAGTCCCTCCTTGAAAGGCTGTGACTCGAATACTGCGATCGCCGTCCCATCGTTCCGGCGGACAGTACTAGGTTCAGCAACGAAGAGGGCTGCAATAGTCGCAGCCAACATAATGAGGAAGAAGACGAGATACAGCTCCCATGCTACACTTGTCTGTGTTCGATTCACGTTGATCCCGAGGGCGATCAAAGACCCAATTACTGCGCCGGTTTTGATGATCTACATAACATCAATGTTAGCTACACGACAAGCGGATTCACTTCCTGATCTACTTACTGCCCAGTTTGTGAACACATAGAGTCCTTTCCTTCCCTCCTCCGGATAGCAAGTCGCTGCCCAGTTCTGGACTACCCATAAGCCTCCTGCCGTTAGCCCGCTGAGACCACCAAGAAATGGAGGGGCCCAGTCTTTGCCGGTTCGATCATAGATCCAGAAGCCTGCGAGGTACAGCGGAAAGCCCGAAGCTCCAAAAGCAAGTGTCCTTTTAATGCCCCAGGCATTGAACATAACGCTGCCAAAAAGACATGCTACGGCCCATAGTGAATCCTCGATTGCGTTCGTCTGCGCTGCTACGGTTTGAGATGTCGGCTTTCCACCACCCGATCCTAAATCATCAGGTATTAGTGCTTGATGAGACCGGGAGAGGAATATATCATACCCAAGCCATTGAGCGCCACATATAGACCAGCGGTTGCCGCTGTAATGGAGGAAACAAAGCACACCTGAACATAAGGACTCCTCCACCTCCAGCTAGACAGTTTCTGTACTTCAGCCATTGTGCATTCTAGGTGCTGACAAGGTTCCTACTCCTGGAGCTGCTCAAAGATAATTTCCGAAGAGGTGATCCATCACCCTCCTTTTGAGCGCGCACAGAGGACATATCATGTCCGATATTCCGACAAGACAACACTGATAGCGCATGATTCAGAAAGCATGTAGATACTTCATCAGAATGACTCGTGTAGCTTTAAGGCGGAGATGTGCGCCGCTTGAACGTCGGCGACCCCACCATCTTCCCATGAATGCATACTTTAGGACCAGGAAAGCTTAAGATCGACGCCCACGTCTCCACTCTTGAAGATACAATGAAGATACAAGATAGGCCAAGATAGGCAGTCGGATATAAACCGACCATGGAGGGTATTGTCGATTGGATGATAGACCTGTAATTGGCTTATGTTCTGGTTCCAAGATCTTCAGTCGGATCACACCTTCCGAACATCTATTCATCCTCAATAAACTGTTCTCTTTTCTATCAAGCTTTGGACTTGTACAAGACTATATGCGACATGGCGACAATAACGGCCGCTCAAGAGCCCGGAGTCATCCGGCTTCAACAAGGCATAACGCGTAAAATAGCAACCGGCAAAGGGGATAGCTTCAAAGAAATCCCCATAATCGATGTCTCCCGAATGTGTAGCGAGTCACTCGAAGACCGGACCGCACTTGCAAAAGAAGTGCGAGCAGCATGTACTGGTGTCGGATTCATGCAGATCAAGAACCACGGCGTGGATTGGAATATTGTAGAGACCGCGTTCGCTGCAATCAAGGACTTCTTCGATCTACCACTAGACGAGAAGATGAAGGTTCATCAGCATAAGAATCCGCATTTCCATGGCTATGAGCCTTTGTATGAAACGAATGTGAATATGCTGAAGCGTGGAGGTAAGCTAAAGGTCGACTTCTCATAGTTCATCTCTAACTTTAATTAGATTGCAAGGAGGCATTCTCTTGGGGATACAGCCCAGAAAATGACCCAGAGTCCATTCCAAAGATGCCAGAGCCCCTGATTCGATCGAGCATATGGCCTGAAGATTCTGCGTTGCCCGGCTTCAAATCAAAGGTTCTACCTTACCAGCAAACACTGATCAAGTTCGCTCGCCGTTTCTTCCGCATATTTGCACTGGCTCTCGGTCTCCCTGAAACGTACTTCGACAAGAAGATTACTTATCCTATGGCTGGGGTCCGTGCCCTGCATTACCCGCCCATGACTGCACCGGAGGACGAAGAGACAGGATTGGGGGCGCATACGGATATTGAATGTGAGCCTATATAGTAACCGCTTTCTTTTTTCGCAGTTTTGTCTGATAGCGTACAGTTTTTACCATCATAGCACAAACGATCACCGACTTTCCCGCTCTCGAAGTCCTCAACGCAGACGGCGAGTGGGTTAAAGTATATCCCAAGCCAGAATGCTTCGTCGTCAATCTAGCGGACATGTTCATGCGAATGACAAACGATACCTTCGTCTCTACCGTTCACCGAGTCGTGAACAAAGGCGCAATCGATCGATACTCGCTTCCGTTCTTCTTTGGTGTGAACTCGAATGAATTAATCGAGGTTCTGCCGACTTGTGTTTCGGAGAAGAACCCGAAAAAGTATGATCCTATGACGACGATGGAGGTGAGTTGAGCCGCTCGAAGAGCTTGATGAGTTTTGGGCGCTAGTACTGACTTTCGTGTAGCATTCGAATCGGAGATTGAGGGTTGCGAGGTACAAACATCCGAATGCGAAGAGCATGCTTGAGACATGTCCGAAGGAGCTTATTGTTCAAGATGGTGTTCCTGTTTACACATGATCTGTAACTGTAACTACGCACCAATTGGCCCCGAAGATTCCTCCTTACCTTAGCAGACAATGTGGGGTAGACTGATCACTCTGGAATATGTATCCTTGAAAGCATTTGCATTGTCATTCGACCGTTTCTAGATGAAGCTCGCTTCATATCATGCTATTAAAGACTTCTCTCAATTTTGTACTAAAGTGACGGCCTTTTAGAATCCAGATGCACCACTCAAACAAGACCGAACCAGAAGTATCCTCCTTCCATTGCCATATCAGCCTCACCATCTCCAGCAGCCACGTCCTCATTGATCCCTTCCCAACTTCCCCGTTTCCTCCTATGATATCCCCCATGATCCTCCCAATGGCTGCCTTCCTCCGATAACATTTCCCCCTAAAATTCAGATACCATCCGCATTGAAATCCAACTCGCAATGAAACCCAGCTCGCAATGAAATTCAACTCGCAAAAAATCACAACCCCATTCCCTGATTCCCGTTCCGTTGATTCCCCCATCCCTTCCCAATATCCCTTCCCTGTGTCCTCCACGTGACTGCTGAAAATAGTTCTCTTGATTCGCTTGAGTCGGTTTGTTTGAAATTGATGATGATGTGGATGCTGTGTATTGTCGCCGCTAATTGTAGTAGATGAGGCGAGAAAAAGTTGAGAGTTGTCGATGGTAGGTAAATGAGCATTAGACGCGGAGCTCCGTCGCAGATGACAACGCGAATTGCATGCTGGTTTTGCAAAGACGGATTCAAGGTCTCGCATAAGGCGTATCGAGTTTGTAATAGTAATGTAGAGGTTCGATGACACGACTCCAGGGCCCGTGGCGCTCAAGTCTCGGGCCTGCTGGTGTCGCAGTTATGGGAGGGTGGATCAGACTGTAAATCCATCTGCGGGTTCTCGTCATGTAATAGTTGTTCGCATCTAGTCGACGATGCGAGATCGCATAACCGTCATTCGGTCGAAGCCTAGGAGACGCTTGAGACGCCTGGCGGTAGAACACGGCAGTCGAAGAATAAGGGGTAGGCCGTGATGATTGTGTTATATCCCCCTATCTTATTGTACCAATTTGACTAGCATCTGTTAGCATTAGGTTCTAGACATATTGATATGTTTCTACTTGCCTTTACACATCGAATAGTGTAGCGATGATGATATCTTATGCCAAGTTAGATAGCTCGACACCGGGCATCGGCTTTGGCCTACATCCTCCGGTAGAAAATCAGACAAGTGAGGCCTTTAGACTTTCTGGTATCTTTAAGCGCCTCATCTCTTGAGCATTCAATGATTTCATCCCCTAGACAATTGAACCAGGTGGCGTCACCCTTTTTAGTGAGAGCGGAATATCTGCCTTCCGTGAACCGCCGGCCAGAATGTTTGACCACCGTCTGGACTTTGTACCATCTGTCTTCTCCCAAGCCTGCGGGGAGGTAGGCTCCAAAGTTGACGTCGGCACTGCTTGTCAGGTTGACTTTGTACTTCAGCTTGCCGGGTGTGCTCTGACCATACCCGTTGCGGCTTCCATGTGCGGTACGGTCGCACTGGACAATGAGTGTCTCAGGAGCACTGATGATGCGCCATTCCTGCGTTGCCTGGCTGTCTGTCTTGCACTTCTCGCATTCGTGGTCCACAATCGTTGGCTTTGCTTTCTTCCGTAGAAGATCTTCAATCCTGGGGCGATAAGTCATGTAGCCGTTCTTTGACCTGCCCCGGTTGATATGCATCAATCCCGTCTCCAAAGTCAGGAGCCAACCGTCTTCGATCTTAACGGAGCTATGTCCGCAAGAGAGACAGATTAGACTGGTTTCATGAACGACCCTGTACTTTTTACGAAGAAAGGAGTTGGGGATAATATTCCCGTTAGAATCTTCTTCAAAATGGTCGAAGAGATTTCTGACGAATCCCGCAGGATCCTGTGTCTCGTCCGCCTTGGTACAGTGTGCTTTGACCCCTTTAGCGTAAATGCGCTCGAATTTATCACAATCAATGGGGACTGATTCGCCAGATTCAGCTTTGGGATGGAGGTCGAGCCAGCATTTGACAACTGGTCTGTTGAGCCTTTCGAGGTTCTGCCTTAATTCCACAGAATCCACGGATCGGACAACGCCCTGTATTGCCGAGGTCAAGCAGCGCTGCATATCTGTAGTCTTCAACCCTCGAGGTAAGACCTTGTCTTGCGCGACTTTGCGATGTCGCGTCTTTCGAACTTTGAATGGTGGCTCGACATCGTGGCCTTTGCGTCGGCTTAGGCTTTCGGTAATGTCGCCACGTTGTCCTCTCCGGTCATCATCTGGACTCTTGCGTTTAAGTCCTTGATCAATGGCCGATGATGGAGGCTCTTTATTGACCTCGACCACTTTAGGATCGCCTGCCTCATTATCGGCCGAGGGAGTCTCAACCTCTTTGCGATGACCTGACTTCTGGAGAAGTTCTTCATCAACGGTGGAGGAGGGAGTCTCAACCCCTTTGCGATGGCCTGTCATTTGGATAAGTCCATCATCAATGTCGGATGAAGGAGTCTCTTCGTCAGCCTCAATGTCTTTAAGATGGCCAGTCTTCTGGTTCAGACCTTCATCGAAGATGGAGGAGGGGGGTGCTTTATTGGCCTCGAGCATCTTGTGATCGCCTATCTCAACAACGGCCGAAGAAGGAGTCTGTTTGTTAGCCTCAACCTCTCCAAGGTCGCCTGTCGCCCGAGTATGACTTTCATCGACGGCCGAAAGGGGAGGCTCTGTTGGGGCCTCAACCTCTTTAGCATGGCCTGTCTTCCGAGTCTTTCTCGGTGGCTCGGCATTCTTGCCCTTAGCTTGGGCGTTGCCATCTTCATTGTTTTTGGGGGGATCTTTTGCGTCCTCATCAGACCGTTTTCGTTTTGACCCCTTCCTATTGCTGGAGGAAGAATCACCATCCTTATCATCCTCGGAAGGGTCTTTCTCGCGCATCCTGATTGATGGGGGCAGAGAAGCAGCTAGAGAGAGATCCATCTCATACAATGCCAAATAAGCTTCACCGTATTGTCTGTTGTGTAACAACTCAGCCGAAGCTTTGCGTACCTGATGATCGTTGAGCAGGACCCAAGAGCCATCAGGCATTTCGGTAAGTGTGACATAGTGGCCGCTTCGCAACGTGTGACCCCCGTGTAGAATGACATTCTTCCGTCTGTACAGACCTGGAGATTCCTGTGATTCGGAGCCGTTAATATGTGCCCGAAGATCAAGCACATCTGGAAACTCGGTGACAAATTGCAGTTTCGAGTCCCGTTCAGTAGCCTCGTCGTATGCAAAAAGAGAACAGCAGACGATGAGTGATTGTGGAGCTTCCCGAATCCCGTCCCAAGTTTCTTCCATCCCGATCTTCCGCTCACATTTCGGACACTCGCGTCCACGATTTATCCATGGTTTCATTCGCTCGGCGAGAAGGTCTTCTAGAGTAAACTTCGTCTTCCTCGAGATCGTTTCGCCAGCAATACCATGAAGACCCGACTGGAGACGTAAAAGCCAGTGAGTATCCTCATTAGTGCATTCGTATCCGCAGGAGAGGCATTTCGCCACGGTCTGGTCGACGAGTCCGAACCGCTCTCGAACGAACTCGATTCCTTGACGGAACAGGTAATCGTGGAAGTACCCAAGAAGATCTTCGAGATACAGGGCAGAGTCCTGTTGACTATCGTCCCAGTATTCAGCTTTACCAATTTTCCTAGCAAAGACTTGTTGGAAGAGGTATGGGTCTTGATGATCACTTCTTTTCGCCAACTCCGAGTTAAGGTGTAATAACTCGGCCTCTGGACACAGGTCATCGTTCCTCATCGCATCCAGTGCACTCTTAAGACGATATTGCGACTTCTGACGGAGATGAAGAATGGGGCCTTTAGACGTGGCATGGCTAAGCTTCTGTACGAACAATATCCAGGCCTCAGATAGCCGTAGGAGTTGTAACGCACTATTCGCATAGCACATGTTCCTAGACTTGTTGACAAGCCCTGGGGGAAGATTCTGGGATCGATATATCGTTTGCACTTCATCGGTTTGGTGACTTTGTGCACGTGTTTGAGAAGCATCTCCTTTGCCTTCTGCCGGTTTATCCTTTGCTCCAGCGCAATTGTTGTTCCCAGTCGATTCCTTGTGCTCAGCATCGTGCTGGTGCTGCTTTGAATGTTTCGAAATACGTGGCTTGTCATCGGGATTTCCGTGATTCTCCTTTGGACTAGAATCACGACCTTCAACCCTTACATTGCTGGGCTGGGGAGGAACTGCAACCTGAGAGATCACTTCCTGATAGACCGCCAAGAGAATCTGCCCATCGTCATTACTAAGAACCTCTTTCAACCCCACTGGCTTTTTACTGATAGCATGGTCATTAGCCTTCCACCAGAGACCATCTCTCTTCAGATATGCGAAGCAATAACCCTGTAAACTGGAAAATGTTGCCCCGCGATGTTTGACAAGGGTGACTAGCTCACGGATTGAGTTCTCGCTATACTCAGCCATAATCTCCGCCATGTTCAATTGTTCTGGCACCAAGACGTTGAAAGCGAGTTTCGAATTGGATTTCCTTTCTTTGGAACGGTCGAACCGAACGATAAGACTCTGTGGACGGTGTCTCAGACGACACCGTCCCTCTTTCCAGGTTCCCTTGCTCTTACAGTCTCTACACGCCTCTTTGAACTGACGTGTCCCAAATTTCTTGTCTAGAAGGGCTTTCAGCGTCGTAACGTCGGGGTTTCGCGGGGGATAGCCACTAGAGAGCATGACCTGGGTGAAGCCGGTTTCCAAGTTTAGGAACCAATCCCAATTCGACTTGGTATGCTTTCCGTGGCACTTGCTGCAGGTCGTCTCATAATCGAGAGTTACTTTAAAGAGACGCTCCATGAAGGGAAAACGTATTATCTGTCCCTCGCGCTTGTAGGTTCCAATATATTCAAGAGTTTTGCGAAGCCAGGCCGCTGGGTCTACAGGCGTCTGGCCGCTATATATCTGTTCCTTGGTAACATGATATATCGCGAGCTGGAAGTTTATCGGGTCGACTGTATGTGACCCACTCGTTTGCAGTTCCGTCATCAGGCGTATGAACTCGCTTCTGATATCTTGCTCCCTCAAGGGGGACTGCGAGAGGTAATAGCGGAGTCTTCGCGTGGTCTCCAGCTCATGAAGGTCAGGTAGACTCGACCCAAGATCGCCTTGTTCGTAGTTTCGAGACAGTTCGCCTGACACCAACGCGTTCCCAAGCAACTGAATACCAACATTAGAAAATGACCAGGCCCTAGACACATTGACCAGGCCCAGGGGCTTTCTATGCTCGAATTGCTGCTTCTGGTCTACTTTGTCTGCGATGATGGCTTGGACTCCAGCTCTGGCCTCAGACACTCTTTCGTCGTTAGGGTTTACATTCATCGATTCCACGAGCCTGTCTTGATGATTGTTGGAGTCAACACTCTGGGGCAAATGGTGATCTTCCAAAATCTCGCCCTCTTCAAGAGTGTCTGGCGAGGGGTGTTTAGATGCTTGATCCTCACGAATAAGGGCATCAGACTCATCTGTAGCCTTGTCGTTAACCTCATCGTCATCTCCCTTCTTGGCGTCATCGAGCCGAGCTTTCTTCCCATTTGGGGACCTTGACGACCTGCGCCCTTCATCATTGCTAGAATAATCGGGGGCAGGCTGTTTCTCAGCACGCTTTCTCTTCGTTTTGGACCCCACTGGCTTCTTCGGGGCGGTAGATTGTTGATGAGATAAAGCATCTGCGGCGGGCATTTGAAGAATTTCAGCGGCCGCCATGGGACCATTATCTGGTCGTTTGACTGGCGTTACGGCAACCTTTGAAGGCTGCTCGACTATCGTAGGGAGAGCAGGTCGTCGGGTCCTTCTTGGTGCGTCCAAATCCAAAGCAACCAATCCATTATCCCCGTTATTTTCACGCGCCCTTTCCAGGGATTTGGCCCGAGTCTGTCGTCCAGTCGAAGTAACACTGCTATGGGGACTTGGTGATCTCCTTTTCCTGCGCTTCTTTGGAGGACTTGCTGGATGTTTGACTCCAGTAGTCGCATCGGACTCAGACTCGGACTCAATGGGGTCGCCATTCTCGTCCACTTTGTCATTGATCATCTCACGTTTTGAGTAACTTTCCTGGGGCCGAGCTCGTTTGACTACCTCCGCAACACCTCTTATCTTGGTTGTTGATTTGGAAGAGATGTCTTTTGATTTGAGGGCCACTGAAACATTCGAAGTTGCAAGGGGAACTTCTGGTTTAGTTGGAGACTATTATAGACGTCAATGAGGGAATCTCCAGAAATAACTTGCGAAGCTCACCTGAGTAGCAGGCTTGCTCTTTTTTCTATCGTCACAATTAGTTTTGGACGCAAGGCCATCTGATTTTGGCTTGGGGAAGCCATCCTCTATGATTATATCGTTCTCTTTGTCAAATCCCCGCCATCGATCAGGGGACTAACGCTCAGTTAGTCAAATGTTGCTATAATCGGTCTATTTCAACTCACGAGATTGGGACGCGGATGATCTTGCTCCTGTTCGTTAAGAACGGTCTCAAGTCTGGAAGAACCTAGCTCTTTTACAGGCGTATCAACAATGCCTTCCTCATCATTGTCGACATTGTTTTGTGGTCGCTTCACAAGCTTTAGTATACGTTAGTTTGAATAAAAAGAAGTTGTATAATGTTGAACATCCAGAACATGGGAAGGATTGAGGGTAGATATATACGAAAAGACACTAACCACCGGAGGAAGCTCATCGTGTGAAGGTCCAGGACGAACAGGTTCGCCACGCACATTCGGTTTGGTACCGGTATCTTCAGGTCGACTCTGAGCCTCCTCTTCTTGGTTCTGTTGATTGGCATGTTTGCTGGCATCCGATTCATGCTCAATCTAGTTCATATTAGCTGCATTGCCTACATACAAAGAGATGTGTGGTACACTTACAACCGTGTGCTGCGAGCTCGCTGACTCGATGGGATGCGTAGGTAGCAACCCGGCTACTCCGTAATGTTGTGCAAGGGCATCGATAATGTCTTCATTATCTTGATTGTGTGCATCGGTGCGATTCCGAAAATCATCAAATTGTTCCGCGACCCTAGTAATAGTCCCTACAATATTGTTCGACAACTGACTAAGCTCCTTTTTAGTCTCACTGGATTGCCTTATGCGATCCGCCAAGGCTGGAGGGAGCCCTGCCATAGCATTGAGGTGGGATGCCATAATGGCCAAGTCACCCCAGTAAGGTAACGTGCGAGAAAGAAATATGAAGGGGGCAAGGGTAATTCAAAGAAGAGTAGAAACCAAACAGTCCACTTCGCTGAATTGCCTTTTGTTGTTGAGTTGAGTTGAAAGACAAGGTCGATGTTCAGGGTGGTGGTGTTTTGTTGGTTTAGTTGCGGTACTGTTTGAGGAGGAAGCAATAGAGGCAGGGTTATATGCCAACCAAACGCTTTGGCCATCCATGGTAAGGGAAGTCGTGATACTTTTAACTTGGCCCTGGCGTAGTGTGCGGGCGGGTCTTGGCATGGTTTTGGACGGAGCATGTGAATTTGGTCTGCGGATGCCATGGTCATGTGAGTGAGTATTTTGGCGCTTTCGGATGCACTGTGAATTGAATACTCCGCATTAATGATGCGCGTTATCAGTGTCCAACGATGAAGTACGATAACAATCGCTTTAACTATCGATAGCATCTTGATATATATCGCTAGTTCCGATCAGCATATTGTCCATAGACCCAAGTTTCTTCCTCGAATGTCAGATTATCGTTTGCAGGAGAGGTTGAGGACCTACTAGAGCCGAAGGAAGCTGTCTCAAACTTGAGAGACCAGCCCGTGAACCGTCCATCCCAAGATAATTAGCATCTTCACGCTGCAAGTGTCATAAAAGGCGGCATATCAACTTTTCATTTTCGTTCGTTGCATTCCGTTATAAGCCCTAAGCCCTTGACGCTTGCTATCCCAAAGTGTAATCCTCGCGGTGTCCCAAACGTAGTCTACCATGTGATTCCCAACGCATCTTACAACTCATCTTTGACACCATCAATCGACACTAGCTCCGTCTCAAAGACTAAACGAAATCTAGTCAGCGAATCGTTCAACTAAACTCTCCGTCGTCTTTCCTTCGGCTTAAACGCAGAGATCCACTCACTAAGCACAGCATTTGCCGGAATTGGTCCCACACCCCTAGCTCCATACGCCCACTCAGGCTGGATGGTAAGTTTTCTCTTCTCTCCGGGGCACATATCAAGTAGCCCCTGGTCCCACCCCTTGATCACCTGCCCCTGGCCTACCGTGAATGACAAAGGCTGGCCACGGTTGTAGGAAGCATCGAACTCGGTACCATCAGACTCTAGAGTACCTCTGTAATGCACATTTATTTTGTCGCCGGCGACAGTCTTACGGGAACATTCCGCCGGGGTCGTAACCTGGCTGTAGTTAGCATATTCAAGGCGTAAGGGAGCAGTGGCGGAAATGTACCTCGATATTGAGAGGCTTGTCCAAAGCCAAAACGGCAGGGAGGGCAGCGAGGAGGAAGCTAGAAAAGCGCATGATTGTTCGTTCTTTATTACTTGGGATTTCTTGGGGCAATTGAGTAGGGAACGAAGTCAATTTTGAGAATTCGAGGGTAAGGCGGGTGAATGATGCGATGTGTCGTCTTGGAGCTTTGACCTTTGTGGGGAGGAAACGCCAAGAAGCGCGCGTTCCTGACGTTTTTGTGCCGTCCCGCAGGCGGTGTGGAGATTTCGACAGCCGGTTTTGATTGGCTGACATGCTGTCCAAGTCCAACGTCAATCGATCATGTTCATGAGCTTCCTTGAACCGTATCTTAACATGAAGCGACTATCTCACGCAATTCATCACAACTTGGTACTTAGGATCTTTCAACCGACATCACCTGTTGATTTACTCTACAATTGCTACAATGACAAATAAGGTCGAAGTCCTGGATCGCAGACTAAGTGCTTCGTGGGTCAACAATGAAAATGCCTATCATTGCCATCGAGGTACGATAAACAATGTGCGTTTTGCGGGAACATTGTATAAAATTGGATCCGAATGTGTTGCTGTTTTGCTTGAAGCGCCGGATGGCCTACAAGTGACAACTCATCCTTTGCTTGAGACATCGTCGACAAACAAACGGAGTATGAGACCATGGGTATCTTTCAACTGCCTTAGATGGGCCTCCGACGATTTGTGGTTACTAACCAGATTAGAAACCTTCACAAGAGGTGTTTCTCGCAGACTTGATCGGAGAATGTCTTGTATATTCACAATGCTCATATCTGTCACCCGTATATTACCCATTCACACAATGATGCTCATCCTACGCTGATGATTCAGCCGTGGCATAAGTGAATGAGATGTTCGCAAAGTATCCCGCGCACCCGCCATTTTTTTCTGAACGCCCATTTCACCATTTCTCTTCACATACCACACCTGTTCCAGTCGCCTAGCAACTCCTCGTCTCCTCTGAATCACAAGCTGATCACTTTCCACGCCCACTATCGCCTATTATCGCTGGAAACACGACCACACTCCCGATATTGATCCGGCGAGCGGGGCCTCGTCACCGCAGCGATATATAACGGCCTCCCTTCAGTTACTTTCCTTCCCTTCTCTCACTGAACACCCACAACACGCCTCCACAACCACCGCCAACGGTCAAGCTAGCTTTCTGCTGGGCCAATTGTAGTCTGTCGCGGCGATTCTTTTCCGTTCAAATCCTTACTTTCTACCTTCAAAGAACGTACTTCTTTAATCAACAACCGCAATCTGCGGCGCACTTTGTTGCTGTGAGCCCCGCTTCACAGACGAACTCTTCGATATCAACAAAAGTCTCGCAGAAACTTATCCCCTCTTTCAATTCCATTCAGCCTTTCTCGGTGAGGAGACTCATCCACACTCATCGCGATGCCGACCTTCATAACAAACAGAAACTGTATGACCTTTCCGTCCCTTCAAGCTGACTTGTTGGCTGACATCATTGCGTTTAGTGAGTATTCGGATGCCAATCTCTCCCCATCCGATTCAATCATACTGCGGATATCAGAGACGCCGGATAATAAGACAATCCCGAGATGCTTTAAAACCCGGCCAGAGATTCGTTGTACGGCATTCCGTGAACCCGGGACAAGTGCCTGTGAGTACAGCCTTCCTGAGTTTATCAGCGCATTCACTAACAAATACGCAGTGGGTCACAATGATTGAAATCTCAAAAGACAAAGACGTCATGGAGTTGGACTCCTTGCCGGCATATATGAAAAATGCAGCGGGCGAGCGTGTGACCACCCTTGATGTGTCTGGAGAGCCTGCACCTCTACCATCATCTGCGAGAAGCCGAAAGCGAGGTCGTTCGGATGAATCATCTAGCCCTCGCCATGTTCGAGTAAGTATAGTACCTTCAATCACTTTCCGTGAATGTGGCTAACCATACTCAAGCCTCGCACGGGAGAACTAGATGCTGATAACCAACAACAAGCTTCAGAAGATGAAGCCCAAGAACTAGCATCCGAGAACGTAGCGCCAGAGCAACAAGCTTTAGATAACTCTCCAGTAGACGAAGCCCCCGAGGATGTTGCTTCAATGAACGAAGTTTCCGATGTTGCTTCAATGGACGAAGCTCTTGAGGATGACACTTCAACGGACGAAGCTCAAGAAGACGAGGTTATGGAGGACAACGCACAAGGCAATGAAGATGCATATGATGAAGTTTCAGACGATGCAGGTTCAGATGAAGGTTCATACGATGAATATAAAAGAGAGGTACGTACTTACAAGCCACCCGATAAAACCAAATTCCCGCTAATCAATTACCAGAACCCACCCCCACAAAACCCTCCGACAGCCCCTTCAGTGCCGGGACAACCGTTGAGGCAAAAACCAGAACTGTCAGATATGAGCTATAAACTCACTGCCTGGAAAGGTGTATCTCGATTTGATCCTTCTAAAATCAGAGCTATCATGCTTTCTAAGAACAAACGGAACTCTCGACCTCATGCCGGAGAATATGAGCCAGATCTGTCCGGCTTTGCCCGGCACCCAACTCCAGAGGCCACATCTCCGAGTTTCAGTCGTATAGCAAAAGCTCAGAGAGATGAAATGAAGGGCATTCCATCATTCAAGCCTGTGGGCTTACGGAAAAGGCGTGCATACCGCCCGCCACCAGACCTCTTCGACCGAGAGGCACAACGTGCCGACTTTGAACGAGAACTAGTGTCTGAACTCCTCCCTCAAGGCATCCAGACTGCTACTCCTGATAGTCCTATGGCTGAGGCTCCTGTGGTCGAGTCACCCGTAGAAGAATCTCATGTAGTAGAGCCTGTTGTAGTTGAGTCTCCTATAGTTGAGACTCCTGCAGCCGAGGCCGCTACGTTCGAGATTCCTACGGTTGAGATTCCTGCAGTTCAGACACCTGTTTTCGAGACACCGGCCCGAAACCCTGTGCAGCACAAACCCGTATCAAGCTTTACACGCAGCGCCAAAATCAGGACACCGGATATAGCCAATCCTCTGCAAGCCTCTCGACTCAAAGCTCCTGTTCTTAGCCTAGGAAAAGTGACTGGAGGAAAAATTATGAAAGGAAACATTCTGCGTCCGGGTGGGTACAAGAAGAAGGCTTCTGTATCACCGGTTTTGCAGTATGTCCTTCATAAGCAAGCGGTAGCAACAGGATCTACTTCCATACTAAACCCACATTCTCTAAATCCATGGGCGAATAAGGAAGCTATTTCCATACCACCAGTAAACAGGTTAGGTCCAATAACAGGTCCTCAGGCTCCAGCTCCTAGGTCTACACTAGGTAGCGTCGGCGTACCCAGAGCAAATGATCTCGCCATGCCGCCTCAGCCTCCAAGCACGCCCGTTAACACGGGTCCAGCTCATCCCTTGCGAAAAAAGCCAGTGGGGCTATACAACTATCGGAATGCATGCTTTTCTAACAGCGTGGTACAATGCTTCCGGAGAGCAGTATCTTCACAACAGCTCCGCGCACAATTGATCCACGCTCTCGAAGTTCTTGCTGAGCCTGCGAAAATTGATATTGAAATTCCTGAACGTCTTAACCCTGATCAGGACGAAGTGGATGCCAATACCTCGAGAGCATTAAGAAGAACGATCCGAGCTCTAGAAAAGATATTGGATGCTCTAGATCCGAAGAAATCCTGGTACGTCGAGCTCTTGGCCTTACTGGAGGAAATGGAGACAACAGACAAGCCGAGCATCCCTTCAGTTGCGTTCCAATGGGTGTATGGAAAGCTCAACGATGGCAACTACAGCGGCCGGGTGCAAGACTGCGCCGCAGAGTTCTTTCGAGACCTCCTCACCCACCTTAATGAAACGTGTCGCGATTACGACGACATTTTCGCAAGCATGCAGGCCGGGGTCGAGCCAACAACATTCTTCGAGGGCCTATTCGAGATCCGCAACAAGGTGCAGTTGACCTGTTGCAATCCTACGTGTAGACATACCTGGGGGGGAAAGCACGAAACTTCCTGGACCCTGGACATGGATATCGACAATGATGGGAATTCCCTGGAGGACATGCTCAATGCCAAAAAAGCTGTTCGTGAACAAGTCGAAGTGAGATGCCCGAAGTGCTGCAATCAGGACGCAACTAAGCAATGGGTTGGCATCAATGGAGCCCCAAAGAACATTGTCATCAAGGTAAGCCGACCCCAGGCTACCCAACACGGGATATTCAAAAATGATAAGGGGGGAAACGAGGCCATTATGGACTACCATAAGGATAATCGAGCAGTGGAAATGCCTCTAGATGACTTTGACATGAGCGGTTGGATACAGACTCCGAGTGGCCAAGCCAGCCATCTCAAGTATCGCATCGCCTCTCTGGTAAAGCATTCGGGGGAGACGATAGATTCCGGCCACTACATATCGATAGTGGAACACGGAGGACTTTTATGGAAATGCAACGACGGCAGAGTCACAAAAACCACCAAGAGAGCAATAAATAACGAAGGAGTTGCACAGACATACCTCGCGTTCCTCGAGAGGGTCTGATCTAGTCATTTTATTAGCCTTCGGCAGGTTGGATCAGTCACAAACCTCCCTCCTCTCTTTGAATGACTCGGAAACAGACAGCTCTCGAAGTTGCAACAAATGATGGATTATGATGGATGCAGCGAGAAATTGGTCGGAGGCTGTATGAGAGCAGAAATTGTCGCAGGGGAACTCCGGAAATAGAATGACAATATACAAAATAGAACGATCAAATTCTGATGACTTCGCATGCGCTGCGTCTGATTAGTCGGTCCTGAGCGGAACAGCCCGGTCCTGAGATGGCGTCTTCTTGTCTTTGAGCTTCATTGCTGCGGATGGATTTGGAGGCTTGTCTGAATGGTGTCGGAGAGATCAGGTTGATGGCGTCAACTGCAAGTGCCAAAGCCTGGCTCGTGCCCAGGTGCGGGTTCCACAACCACGGCACTTAGGTAAGTCATCGACATGCATGACACTTTGACGATTGACCACTCCTTCCCTTTGTCTCCATCGACCCTTCTCAACTGCCCGAATAGAGCAGGTCCTCGATTCAAGAGCAGTCAGCCCACACTCTGAGCATTCGTCGCACCTGATCACGATCGATATCGGTGACGGTGCCACGGTAACCTTCCTTCCCAGATCTGCGAGCTCGACTATCTCCATACCTAGTCCGCAGCACCATCTTGCACCTTCCCAGAAAGAAGCGGCTCGAGCGCAGCTAAGCAGGCTGAAGAAGGTGCGAGTTGCACATGCGGATGGATTCTGCATACCGGCCATCGCCCGCTGCATGCTAGATCCTTTCTATCCGTCTTGCTGCACGCTGTCTACCCATGCGCCATCCTTCCGCTCGCTAGCATTTCTGGTCCTTGTTGCGCCTCTTTCTCACTGATCCTCGGCAACTCTATCCGACCTTCTCCATCGTCGACATTCCCACTTCTCTACTTGTACTTTTGGACAGAGAACTATCCACGCAATCTCACCTGACAATGATGGAAGCAAAACCGCCACCGTTACTGGACCTTCCTGCTGAGCTTATCCACCACATCTTATCCTGCCTTGGGCCTCTGGACTTAGTACGAGTATCGCAGGTCTGTAGTCTTCTCCATGAGCATTCCCTCTCAGATCAACTATGGCAGCCTTTCGTTCAGGCAAGTGTACCGGGCACCCTTCTAGAGAAGACCCTGCAGAAGTCACGATCCTCTTCTTGGAGACACCTCTATATTACTTATCAACCCTATCTGTTCATACCCAAGCACAAGATCTGGTTCGGAGACAACCTCCATACTGGGAAACTCCTCATCGCTCGCTACGACCACCGACTTGCCGCCATCGAAGCATATGCTCTCGTGGCCGAACGTCTTCCACCTACTGTTACTTACTGGGATTGGAATCCCGAGGCCATTGTCCACACCTTCTCTCCTCGCATCCGACTCGATCTCAACGCTCCGGTCCTCCGTTTTGACGCTGCCTGTCTTGATTATGCAGTAGGCGATGATCCGTCTCGTCTCTCTAGAGAAATCCCGATGAATGTTCATGGCGGTTCTGCATCCCCATCTGCCAGTCTCTTCTCCCGATTCATGCTTTCTCGACCACTTCCCTCATCAATCATCACGCCAACATCCAACGTCTGGCCCCCGCAGATAATCCCTGCACTTGAACGTACGCGGAATCAAAGCGGAAACAGTTACCGTGGGACGGGTCATCGACCAACCAGACTATCTGAAGTAAGCACCCAAACCTTCCGGCTCCGCAAATGGATGGAATTCTCCTCCCATCTTCAGGGTGTAAGCATGCGGGTGGGAGAAGATGTCACCACGTACGCAACGCTGCCGGAAGAATGTTATACTGCAACGAAACAGAAGCCTTGGCAAGGTATTTGGTGTGGAGACTACGCGGGCCACGGATGCGAATTTCTACTTATCACACAGCCCGACCATCCAAATCCATTACCCGAGCTCGCCGCAAGGACCTTAGCAAGACGTAGCGCGAGCATCAGCAGCAACGAAAGTTGGTCTACAGCGCCTACTGAAAATGTTCCCGAAGACGAACCTGTAGCTTCACCGGGTCCGTCGGACAGTCCTGCGCTAGATAAACCTAATACGTTCCGTGATCTAGACGAAGACGACGATGAGAGCATCTACAAGGGAAGGATCGAAGCCATAAAATTGACCGGCGACCCTAATATCCCCCGAGGCGAATATACCTTCATAGCTCCGGATATCGGTCGCGATGGCCTTATCCGCATCGCAAGTGAGAAGATGTTCGAGGGCGCGAGGGTCGTACGGAGCGTGGGACATATTGCTGCGGTAGGATTCCGAGAAGGTGAGTTTGGAGATATCGTATCCCTTTGTAATGTGCTTTCCCCATTTTGCAGATGATCAATCATGCTAATAGTGTTCTCTATGCAGATGATTATATTTCTTCGCACTTGATTTTGATTAGCCATGATCGATTAGCACAGTATTGGGAGACGTTTGGACATGTATCATTTTATCAGCGTGTGGATATTGATCAGTCCACGCGGGTGACTTGAAAAAGCGAGCTCGGAGTTTCTTCCATTGGCTTGCTATGTAAAGTCCTACCCTGGCACAGTCACAAGAATAGTGGAAGCCTACAAAATATCTCAAGTTTGGAATAAATGTACATGCTTCTTATCGGTTTCAAGCTTTCATGGTCATTTACCCAACGTCACGCCCCATCCAGAGCAAGTTCAACCAAGTAATCAAACAGCAACAGACACACATCCTGTTGAAAGCATCAGCGGTTCCTGAACCTCCCGACGTTCTACAAAAAGTGTGATGTGGTGGCCCGGAAAAGTTGTCAGTACGGCAAATCTCCCTCTATTCATGGACAATATGCACCTCAGCCGAATACTGTAACAGCGAGATACTGACTGTTCTAGCACGGCCAGCTCGGAGCTGCATCATCAATCAATGGCAAACCGAGTTTCACTATCGCAGCTGCTCGGCAAGCAGAAGATTTCGCGGCATTAACCATTGTTCACCTGCATTCTGAAAACCAGGTTGTTGTCCACAAGGCACGAGTAGGATCAATACAGTTTTTCACATCAAAAAGCGTCAACTAACTACCAAAAGAAAAGAAAAGTGAACGACGGTTCCAATACTACTTTCGTGCCTGCTCCCTGCCTATAAAACCAATTGATTCTACTGTACAACCTTCTAGATTCTGAAAAACATCCTCGACACCTCCTTCATTCCAAACAAACACAAATCTTTCGAGTACCAACTTTCGCTCTCCATAACTACAAAACCAAACCTCCACCTCAACATCCAAAGCTCAACGCATCTTCAACTTTTTTACAATGTATCCATTCGGCGGTCCAGGTGGTCGCGGTGGAGCTCGCAGAGGTCGAGGCGGCTTCAGAGGTGGTCGAGGCGGTCATCCTGGAATGATGATGGATCCCAGAATGGGTGGCGGTCCTCCCGGCATGATGATGGATCCTAGAATGGGCGGTGGTCATCCTGGCATGATGATGGATCCTAGAATGGGCGGTGGTCATCCCGGCATGATGATGGATCCTCGAATGGGAGGTCATCCTGGAATGATGATCGATCCCCGTATGGCTGGTAGTATGGGTATGGGCGGTCGAGGCGGTATGATGGGACGGGGACGAGGCGGTATGATGGGAAGGGGACGTGGCGGTATGGGCCCTCCTGGCATGTACGGTGGTCATCCTCCTTCGATGGGAGGCCATCCGTCGATGATGGGTGGGGGTATGCATAGGGGTATGCCACCTTATGGGTATGACAGTGATTCCGATTGCGACTGCGACCCCCTTTTTGAGCGTCCTTACGATTGGGCTTAGAGGATAAAAGATGATGCTAGAGCGAGTCTCATAGAACAAGGGTTCTCCATCTGCAGGCAGGAGTGGACTCAAGGAGTATATAAATTACAAGGGCTAGTCCTGTACAATATCTTGTAAATTATGCATGACTGGACATACTTCATTATCTTCAATATGTCCCATTCTACGAAATACTCTTCTCCCCTACAAATGTATGAGACCCACTCGATCTTACCAATACGGTTCCCTTAAGCAGTGTGGTTACCGACCAATCAATTGCAGGCGAGTGGAGAATTTGTAGACATTAGAGCTTCTACTACCAACTAAATACCGACTATTACTATCCTTAGTAAACATAGTGTCCATGCTAAAGCTGTTATCTCCTTCACTCCCCTCTTTGCATGTATATAAGAACCCTTTCCGCACCCATAGTATATCAATGTCTTTCTGTAACATCTTTCAGTATTCTCACTTCAAGAATCTGAGAGAGCTCGTATCCACAAACTCCACTTTCAGTCTTCTGCCTCCCTCTTGCCAAGATGCGCTTCCCACACATTCATATTGGTTTCCACTGCCGCTGTCGATACTGCGCCATACGTCAAGCCATGGCTGCCGGGATTCTCGACGAAGATGGCAACTCGACCGTTGCTGGTAATCTACCTCCTGACCTGTTTTCCCGCCGCCGGAGCTCTCCTGGTCGAGCAGCCAGTAGATCCAGGAGTGATTGCTCTTCAGATACGGCGTGTGTTGATTCAGGGGTACGGGATGCTTCCAGTATCATCGATGACGATTCTGCGACGCTTGTATCTGTTGATGGCCGTTCCCCAAGACGAGGTCTTCGCAGTTTGTTCATGTATGGCGCTCCGGCTACAAGCGGCGATATGGGTGCGGGAATGTGTAGTGGTATGGGTTTTGACTTCGTGCCAAATTACTATGACGGCGGGTCTCCTGGTGGCTGTAGTAGACCTTGAAGGTCTTACCGCCATCCACGCTTCCTCTCGACAATAGAAAGGACACCCGGATTTATCTACTATATATGAATTGTTGGTAATGAAAACTATGATAATCATGCATTAGTAAACTGAATCTTCTGTAAGTCGCTCTTTGATTGCTTCCATAGTCTTACTTCCATTATCTTATATCAGGATTCCATATACTTGCAGAGGTCCAAGTATGCTCGGGGCCTTTGATTCACTTCAAGAAGCCGTAGAATGCTAGGTAAATGTGGCCTCATTCCCCCCTTCACGGTACGTGTAACACAGTTTGCTCTATAAAAGATAATCCTCCTACCCACGGTCCTAGACTTTCTCACAACATCATTTCCCTAACTCTGAACACTGAAAGCTTCCTTCAACTTCAATTTACCAACGCCCAACCTTTCAGCAAAACCTTAGTATTCATACTTACTCAAATTCCAAAGATGTCTTTCCGCAGGTACGGTTACTCATCCTCACGCGGGTATCTACCAGAAGACGACTATGAGGACTCTGACGAAGGCGAATTATTCGCTCCACCAAGAAGCTGGAGTAGCCCCAGGGTGCAGGTTCAGCCAAGAGGTCTTCTCCATCGACCGGGGATGCCAGGCCAAGGCTGCCCGTGCGGTTGCCAAGAAGAGGATGGCAGAAGCGATGTGAATAGCGATGACGAATATGACAACGACGATAATCTGGGACCGCCTCGAGATATCTATGGATACCGATATGGCCAACCATATGGGGGCAAATTTTGAGGGCAGGGCATTGTCTGGTAGATAGCACTGCCAGCTAGGTGCATGCGATATCTAACAAATTCCATGAATCATTAAACTCACTCTTCGCGCATGACTCTACCCTTTCTTTCACGTTGTTAGTTCGCATAATAAACTGCTCCTTGTACTGACAACTACTATCGGGTTTCTACAGCTCCAACGCTGATAATAGCCGTAGCGATAGTGGAATGGTTCGAACTTGTGTTGTCAACTTCGGCGGTAGGTTCGCTGACGATGATCTTGGTGATTATTAGGCCTTGTACGAGATGCATAAGTGGCGCAAGGGCACTTTAGGGGAAGAACCCCATGAGTGGCTCGTGTCCGTTTTCTACGTGAAAATCAATATTTCGGGCTTAGCAAGCCTAGATACCTAGGTATTAATCTTTATCTACAGGTTTACATCAACCCAACATCTTGCTCATACTACTCTGATGCTACATCTCCCATATCACACTACATTCATGCGACACCACTCATTACATTACATTACTTACATCTATGCATGACTCCTCGCTAATCCAAAACACTCGGCCATGCCAAAGAAGACATCAATGCTGTTATATACACCACCAAAATGCTCTTGGCAAGGACCCATAGCGAAGACGGGGACATCCGTCAAACTGTGGACACCCTGGTCGGCAGATACAGGCAAGGTACCGTTGACGATAAAGCCTGATGTGGCATCCTTCGGGTTGACGTAGAAGTCCTCCGGGGCATCTGCGGTGAGATTGGTCGCCGGAAGTCTTGGTCCGCCCTTGTGGATTTGATAGTTTTCTCGGTGATCTGGATTTGCGGCGAAGCCTTGAGCAAGAGTGTAGCTAGGATCCCAATTTGAAGGAAAGTTTGAACTTGAATACGTCAAGTTACCCGTGTTGATATATTGGCTGAGACCAGAGTTCTGATACGTGCCAACGGAATCTCGTTTCTTCCTGTCTGAAGTCTGATTATCAAGGTATTTGGTGTCAATAGACCCGAAGACGTCGAAGCCGTGACCGTGGTCAGCGGTAACGAGGATGAGCATTTCCTTAAACTTATTGAGAGCCTTGAGATGCGCCATGGTAGCTTTGATGGTGTCATCGAGCTCCATGAGCTCGCCGAGTGCGCGGTCATAGTCGAGAACGTGCATCATCTTGTCGATGGAGGCAGCCTCGGACATTATAAAGAAGCCTATATCGCTGGAGCGGGCAGAGAGAATATCAATGGCTTTTAAAGTCATCTCCTTGAGCCCGGGCTGATCAAGGGCCGGCTTTTTGTCACCTGTAGGGGACAAAGATTGGTTTAAATGCGTCTTGTAGACCTATATGCTGTAAGAATCCACAATGCAGAGATTGTTCCTTTACAGAAATGGCTTACGTTCCTGTCGACCCATTTAGCCATATTCGACACGGTAAAGATTCCAAGCGTATTGATGTCATTTTTGGCCGTAGACAAGGCAGTATTATTCCAAACCACCTGGTACCCTTTCTTCTGAAATTCATCGTAATAGTCCTTGTTCATGTAGGTAACTCCTCCAAGGCTAGGAGAATAAAATTGCTCGGCACCACCGCCGAAGAGAACATCGGGTCCAGTCCAGTTTGTCCAGGTATAATTTGTGATACCATTCAGAAACGAGTCAACGACGGCACCGTATTGGTAACGATCACGAGTATGAGCTGTCAATCCGGCAGGTGTAGCATCAGCGACGAACGCGGTGGAGACGATGCCCACGTGGCCGCCAGTGAGACGGTGGAACATTTCGGCAATGGTTTCTACCTTAGGATCATCGAAGGGATCTTTGCTAGAGTCGGCATAGACCCCAAGGGCATTGACAGTGGACTATCCAAGTATAAGTATTGGACAATAAGGAATCAACCCAAAGCGACTTACCTTGTGCCCAGTATATAGAGCTGTAGCTGAGTTTGCAGAATCTGTGATGAAAGAGTCGATTGAGTGCGTCATCTGATGCCCTAATACGGAAAATTGGTCCATTGCCTGCCAACCGTCAGCTCCTCTCCGAACATGACCCTACATTGAACCTACCATCGTCGTCTGGTAACGGCCGTTAATCACCTTATGAGCAAAACCGTGCAGCCCAGAAAAATCAATGGCCGAGTTTAACGGCTGCTTGACGCACAAAAGTGACCGTGATCATATTCATGGTCATCCCATCTCCAATGAAAAGGATGATATTTTTAGCTTTTCGTTCTTCCTTCAGACTTCGCACGTGCCAACTTGCATTTGTGGTGGATCCATTGTTGCAAGTCAGGGTTGCGGTGTAGTCTGCACGCTTCTCAGCCAACTGCTGAAGTTTGATATTAAGCAAAGCCAAATAGGGTACCTCCAGGCTCGTGAAGAGCAACTCTGCGGTAAGCTTTTGAGGTGACGTTAACCAAGGAAGGTTTCTTCGCATCTCTTGCGAACAAATCTGCGGGCGATTAACGAGGTTTTGAGTATACCCAGGATGCATGGTAGTCTATAACAGATAGCTGCCTACCTTCGTACCAGGTGAAATTCCAGAACTCCAATTTTGGCTCCGCGGTCTTGAAGTAATCAGTTGCGCTTACTGGCTTGCCATCTCCTTTAGCAACACTGAATGCGAATTTCTGGTCGGGAAGCTTTCCATTCGCTTCAGAGCCATTGACCGGAGCGTGGACTTCTAGACGAATATCAAAGTACTGTCCGGCAAGGAAATCGGTTCTATAGATCTTGATCAGGTATCGTCACATGGCACATAATCACAAGTCTTACTGGTCGGGTGGGAACACGCACCCTGAAGCTTCGTTAGCTTATATCGATCAAAAATGGGGGTTTTGGTCCTATACCAAGCGTTGGACACGTTCCGAGACGTTGGTAGGTCTGGGCGGAGGCGGCTCCAGCTAACAGAAGAGCTGTGAAGCCAATTGAGCTCCGATGCTTCATAATGGCGATGCAAATTTGTTAGAATGGACAAGAGAGATACCAAATTTTAGCTATAGGTCCTCTTTATATGATTCTTGGGAAACCAGGTACCAGGTCTGACCTGCATACACGTCCGCGGCGCAACCTCCCTAGAGCTATCACTAAGTCCAAGATGGAGAGGCCTGTTCTGTAAATCCAGCCCCAATGACGCGGTGGATTGCATGCTTTGGCATTCCCATGGGCATCTAGCGTTCCTCGTGTCGAGTGCGCTGGCTCTCTAGGGACCAGGAACCGAGTCGATGCAGCATCGTGCTTCTCGGCGTCGACAAGACTTAATCTAGACGTCTTGGAAGTTCCCGATGCACGAGGCTGATGGCATTCAGACATGAAGCTACTGGTGGACTGATGCAACCTTCTGGACGTTCGTGGTGGCTTGGCAACATGGTGCCGGCTAGCCGCGCCGTCATTCGCTGAGAGAAGGGCGTCCCCGCTCTTGGCATATCTTGGCGCCTTCCGCCATTGACAAAGTCTGACTTCCATCTCAACGCCTACTAGCATTCTGTTGACTCCGGTGTCATTCGGCAAGCAAAGCGAAAAGTAAGATAAAAAACAGAAATATAGATTGTCGGCCTGGCAAAGCAGCCTGTCTCGCTAGATCTCTAGATTGTAAATTCGGGCTGATAATCTCGTTGCTATAAGAAATGAGAGCGCCGGAGAGGCAAGGAAAGAAGTGATCGAATCTGTCCGACAATATGGGAGCTAAATTCCCCAATGTAGTATATTCATTGGGTAATAACTGAACGTGAGACTGTGCGAGTTGCAATAGAATACATGGGCAATCAGGTAGAAAATGCCGGTGATATGACGCAAGTGTCCAGATGAGATATTGGACTGACAGCGGAAGACTGTTCCGCTGGAGGTGTGAGCACAAGACTTATGGGGATAACGAGTGTTTCTTGGTTTGATGGAGTGTACTGTTGCGTGGAGAGGTTGTCAAGATCGCCTAGCTAAGCTTCTTGGGAAGCTAGCCCCCGAATAGAATGCTTGAGGTTGTGTGCAAGGTGATCGTCTCGTCTATGTTGAAATGGGCCATGATGCCCGGCCAAAATGGGTTTAGGTGCTGCAAAGGCGATCAGCAGCGCGCGGGAAACACTACCTACGGACCATCTCTCACACCTTCGCCAACCTTGTCCGAGACGGGATATGCGATGTGCGATATGCGATTCAACGCCCGGAAGACGCTGCCTTCGACACACAATGCCTTCTTTGGACAGCTACATATCGCGGGGCAGTCAGCTGAGCCGTCATGGAACTGCACTTGCACTTGCACTTCCACAATTGGATTGCCGCCTCGCCGCATGCAAGGCAGAGGCTGTTGTTTTCCAACGGCGGCCTCCCAGTCCTTATTTAATCCCCTCATGCCCGAGACTGTTGGAGTCCAGTGCGACTCTCGCATTCCACCTCCAAGTCTTCGCCTCACATTGCTTGGACTTTTGGTTGTTACCCCACCTGTGAGACCCCCGGTATGCGTTACCTTTCGCTCTCTCTCTTTCTCCAGAGTTCCTCGATTCTCAAGCAGCATCTCGAAGAGCTTCAGCTCTGAGCTGCGCTCATATGGTAGACGCCGTTGCCTCATTGCCCAGCCGCAACTGTGAAGCAGCCATGAACATCCCTCCGTCTAAATCGCATGGCCTACCAGTCATCAAAATTGAAGATTCTCCTTCACCTGGACCTCCATCCGAGCCTGCTTTTGTAAATACTTCGCCCAATCCTACAAATACCAGCGCCAGCAAGATGCCTCCTGCTGTGCAGCCCACCATCGATCCAAAAGACCCAGAAGGCTTTTTGAAGCGCTGTTCGGGTTACAACAAAAGGACAGGCAAAAGATGTGCAGCGAGTATTGGCAAATGGCCTCATGTTAATCGCAATGGTGTTAATGCTGATCCTAGCTACCTACCAACGTACGTCCCTTTCATTTCACCACTTATCGTTCGCTGATATTGACCATTCGTAAGGTGCCATGCCCACAAGGATCAATTAACGTATGCAGGTCGTTGCATATACATTGATCGGAGCGGAAAGCAATGTGAACGGCTTTTTAGATGGACAAGACCATATTTTGAGCTTTGTTCTGACCATCTGGGGCACCCTGACACTCCGTGTTATCTCCTGAAGCTTCCACTTGAGCTTCGACTTGAGATCTTCAGTTATCTCATGCCGAGGGGCCCAATAGGTTCTTCTTCTTTTCCAATGCATCAGACTCCATCTCCACTGCCTGCCGATTGTCCTCCTTGCGGAAGAAACCGTGCACATTTGATGGGCCCTCCGCCACCCCATCCAGGACCTCCAGGGAGAAACATCGTAGCATTCGCCCCTCCATCAAGTCCTTGGCGAATCTCGAATCTCTTTCTAGTGAGCCGTCAGATCTATACAGAGGCGAAAGACCTCTTATATAGCACCATTCCGTTCACCATCGACATACGGAAAGACGGAACATTCATGTGTGGTCGAAGGCTTTTAGAACCAAAAACAGCTGAGGGTCTTCCACACTATCGAGTTTCCGGTTCGGAAGGTCTTTTGAGGAACTTTTTAAGCAACTTTCCCTTCAGCTCCGTAAAAAACTATAACGTCGACATATTAGTCGAAAATAATTATGTCGGCCGAGGTTCAAATGCTGGACCCGGAATACCGTTGTCTCTATCTTCCTGGGATGAGGAAGTCGAGATATATGATATACGTGATTACGTAGGGGTTGCCGTATCTGGTATCCTTAGCAAAGCCCGCGATCTGTGCCGACTCAATGTCTGTATTGGCCTGGCCAGGTTCCAATGGTCGGAACAAGAGCTGTTCGCGAATGTCAGACGACTGATAGAACCATTCGAAAGATTGAGGAACGTTCGTCAACCGAAATTGGTAGGCGTGTTCGAAGGGACTACAGTGTCTCCGTACATGGTTATGGTCCCACCCTCAGGACCCGCAACACCAACGTTTCATGCTACGCCGGCAATGAGTCTATGTTCAGTACCTCGCCTCCCTACGGAAACACTTCTTTTAGGACAAGGAAACGCACACTTCAATGAATATAAGAAATCGTGGGAACGCTGCATTGCTAACAACACTGCTCCACCTAAGAAACCTGCCATTCGAGTCATGTTCAGCGAACTGAAAACTTTTTATTCCAAGTTACATACGTACTTGCCAGAGATCCATCGAAACGGTCGACATGGCTTTCTACATCGAGCTAGGGTAGCAAGAGAGATGGAAGATATTGAGGCTTTCCGTGAAGTCCGTAACGAACTCCTTGTTTACTGGGACCAATATCTGGAACAGGAAGAGGCAAAGAAAGACGAAATGAATGAGAGGCTTTGCCAGATGCTTGATGCGGACACGTATCCTTCCGCACAGGACGAATCGAAGCAACCTCGCAATTCAGGACTCGCTGATCCAGGGTCTCCCGACTATCTCGAAATTCACGAAGCTGCAGAGGCTGGCTTTGATATGCAAGGGGCAAATGTGCAACAGTTGCGACTGTGTATACAACAGCAGCGCGTCGCAATGAGGCAAGCAGGGAGACAACAGAGATGGGCCCTGAGATCGATGCAGCAACTTCAAGAGCAGGCCGCCCACTTCGTTCAGCAGCGAGTTCTACGAGATCAACCTCGCTTACAGACTCAAGTAAATCAGCAGCACAGCATACAACAGGTCGCCGCACAGCGAGTATCACAACACGATGCCCCGCCATGGCGTCCATCGCTGAGAGGGTCAGATTGTTCTGCCCGAATTAACCATTCAGCGATGCTACCATTGCCACAGCAAATACGGCCAGACCTATTCATAGTCAGCCATAATGGCTTACAACAACATGCTCTAAGTTCCAGTGCAAGTGGGTCAAACTCCAGTTCAAGCTCCAGCATCGACTCTGGATTCTGCGACCCATTAAGCTCGTCATTATCTTCTCCTCCCTCGCGCCCCTTCGAAGATCGTAACTCTCACGACAAACTGGAGTGCTTGGGCACGATCTATACCAACTCTTATTCTTCCTTTGTTCCTACTCAAAATCTCGACGGCACTATGGATGAAAATCTTGACAATGTTTTCAACCGGGCCGAAAACTACGACTTTGCCGGAAAGCGCAAAAGAGATAATGTAAACCTGGATAATGGGTCCGTAGAGACTTCGTATACGCCAAAACACACCGGTGGCGGAATTGCTAGCACTCTGATCGGAGATGCCAAAGGTAAAGGCAGGGCGGAGTTCATTGAGATCTTAGACGATTAAATGGGATGTTTCCTGTTCTTGTCAACAATATTACAACGATATTTCCACAATATTTCGACGTTATCCTATCTGTTCCCATGCTATACTTCCAATGTTCTTCACTCCATTCATGGCTCAGTCTATGAGACTACGATCTTCATAATTTACCTTTCATGCTCTGTATGCTTTCTTGTCATTTCGCAGACCTACTACTCAGGGGTAGGCAACCATGATATATTACACAGCAATCTAGGGAAATAAAAGCACTTGCAATATCAAATCAAGTTACCTTTGTGTCTAAGTACTAATATTTACAAAGGAAAGCGTATGCGCTCATGCGAGATGTGGCATGCTATCACCTCAAAGACAGCCAACCAGTCTTTTATATAACACCTAAGGCAGGTTTCTTCCACCCAGAACTCCAGTTTTGGTATACCTAAGGAAACTGGTCTGCTGTGCGGCGCTAGGGGGTATTAAGAGTTGCCCATCCAGCCAAATAAAACTCCGGAAACCCCCGTAAACTAGGTCCGTCCTGATGCCGCTGCCATAGATCTCAGGCCGATTCCGGTTTCAACCCACAAAATTCCTCCCAGCTTCTTCTCGGCTGCTCACCCACCCGCACCATCAACTATTCTAGTCAGCCAAAAGGAAGGCAGAACTGACTTTTCTCACACACTCGCGACCCCTAACCCCTCACACAATCTCCGCCTCCACATCCCGCATACCTCCTCGAACCCTTCCACCACGCCGCCACAAGCCCTCCCCGCTTCTCGTCCCTTCAATCTCGTCTCCCAATCGCCTTTCTCGATCCACCTGACCCCTTCTTCTCTCAACTCGTTATCACGTTTCCAATCCGCAAGCTGCTCCTTTGCACTCCTTAGCCGTCGTGCTGCGGTGCCCGTGCTCTGTCGGGACATGTGAAGGGAATCCGAGACGGTGGAGAGATGGGATAGTAGTTCTCGAGTCGAAGCTGTGAGGCCAGACAGGGCGTAAAGAGGATCTGGGGAAGAGTGCGGGAGAAGCTCGAGAGTAGTAGTTAGGAGAGGTAGGAGGTGGTCGATAGTCTCTGGCTCGGGAGGTATGGCAAGTGGAGAGAGGAGAGAGGAGGACAGTGATGATATCGTGCGGGTTTGATGTGTGAGATGGGTTGTCAAGGCGTCATGTGCTGTTTTGAGCCTTTTTTAATTCTGTCAGCACTCTGGATCCCATTTATGGGAACATTACTAGTCCACTCTCTGGTAGCCTGGATCGTGAGGGACAAACTCACCGAGTGGCACCACTCTCTACCCCCGCCTGGCTCCCTAAATCTCTTAACCTGTCCGTGACCCTCTTCACAACCTGGTCACTCGGACTCCCGTTCTCCTCCATCCTTCTCCTCGCCAAGCTCTCAATGGCCGCCATTCGAGCTTCCAACCCCGCCGAGATTCCCTCACTAGTCTCCAAATCTGAATCGTCGCCATAATCCGATCCATCGTACATGGACCGTTGCCGGCGATGCTTGCTGCCCATCGCTCTCTGCGGGCTAAGGGTTGCTTTCGATTCTGCGGATGGAGATGACTCCAGCGCAATCCCGCTGTCTCTGATGGGGTATACTCCGTTGATGCCAGTAGATCCATCATGCTCGATGGCGAGGCCAATCAGATCTTCATGTGGCAATGGTATATCCTCTCCTTCTTCCCCGTCGACAGCCTCCTCGTCTTCATACCATGCGTCGGCCAGCTCGTCGGCCAAATTTCCCAGGCCACCCGCACCTGCTCTCCCAAAATTTTGTGCAGGACTGCTGTGTTCGAAATCATGCGACGAGCGGGGCGTTACGGGAGAATACCCGGAGGAACGGCGACTGAGTGAGAAGCGGCGGGAAGGCGTAGTGTTTATGTCCAGGCTAGAAGGGTGTCGGCGGTGGGAGGAATTGGGCCGGTGGGTAGGAGTCTGGGGCGGTGAAGACATAGCTATGAGATGGAGAATACTCCGGTTCTGCAAATAAATTAAGTGTGGCTCGAAGTGCAACTCAGCAGAAATGGAGTTGTTGACGAGGTTTGCATCGGGGTAAGGGTCTTTGGTTTCTCGGCTGGAGGAACGTGTTTGCTGTGCTATAAGCTCTCGGCGCCTTTGCACCTTCGTTTGGCTTCTTTTCTGGTACCCAGAGCGCGAGGTTGAACGTGACTTGTGGGCGATGAATTGTGAATGTTGCGGAGATTCAAGGTGGCTTGTCTGGCTAACGGGGCGCCGCTGTGGGTCACCGCCAGACGAATGGGAATTATTGACAGTTATAGCGTTTAGGTGGCGTCGAATGGTGCTTAGCGAGTGAATGAATGAAGATGCGCAAACAAATATCGGTTTGATCGCGTCACTGGAAAATGGTGTTGTTCACATGAAGCTTGCGGCGCGCCATCTTGGTGGAGGCTTGCAGCTGGCCCGGACCAACAATGCAAGCTATACTAGTCTGCAGTATAACTCATCCTCGCCGGGATTCTCGTCGCCGTTAGAGCAATAGAAGGTAAACATGTGTATGGCCTAAATCCAGCCTTTGGGATAAGCTGGCCTGGCTTACTTTTAATTTACAACACGTCGGGGAGCCCTCTGCCAGATAGTTATTTTACTCAATGTGACTGAAGTTACACCAGCATGACTGTACAGGTGGGTATCTTTCATGGGAAGGCGCATGAACCCAGTTCCCTCAAACTCCATGAGCAGTGATGCGCTATGATATATGTACGCTGTTGAATGAGTAAACTCCTAACCAGAGAACCACCAACAAACCAAGTTTGTAAATGCAACGGCCAAGAAACTCCGCCAATGCCCTATAATGCACACGGAATATGAACACGCGCACAAAGAAGAGTCTCATGCGTTTTTGCCTTGCTCTGAGGTCTGCAACTGCTTCTTCAGTTGTGTGAAAAAGTCCTGACCGCTGGGCATCAGGTGGCTCATGTTGCCTACTCGAAGTCAGTCTTTCTCCATTCTTCTAGTCTCGTATCAACGAAGAGCCATGCCTCTAGATCCCCAAGCTCCGCTGCTCCGCTTCGCAACCGAGTCCCCCCGGACTTTGTGATATACCGATGCGTGGTCTGGAAAGAAGAAGGCAATTAGAAGTGCTCGATAAAGGTTCCTCAATTCGCGTTGGAAGGGTATTAGATACCTCCGGTAGCTTCCAGGTAGCCTGTAGATTATAATCAGCCTCTTCAGTCCACGATCTGTACCTCGTTGGCATGCGCAGAGGCGATACGTGGCAACGCTCAGACAGCGTCTAAGCTCTCTTAAATGACAGAAGAAAAGGACAGGTGAATAAGCCTACAACGTACGTTTCTTCAAGAAGTCCTTCACCTCCGCGGCGTTGAAGTCTTTTACTGGGACGTGCTGTTCCGCCTGTGCTGGTGGTGGTGGCTGCTGACCTCTTGTCCGCTCGGCAGCGGCAGGGCCGCCTTTTGCTTTATCCCCAGATGTCCAAGCATTTCCAGAAAGGGTGGAAATAGGTTGCTGACGCGCACCCTCCTTGGTAGGAGTGTTCGTACCAGACGAGCGGTCCTGGGTTTGGCGCTGTTGCTGCTGTGGCCGGCCAGATTGGCGCCAGCTGCTGTCAAGCATTTAGAAAATACGCTTGGAAGCAAAAACGTGGATACAAGAAATTTCAGAATATAATACATACCGGTTTTCACCAGTGCCGCTCATTGTAAGGGGATTAGTGAGAAGAGGGGGAGTGCAGACGGAGGAAGTTTGGGCCTCAAGGTAAACAGAGGCCAAGACCCACGTCTTTGGAAAAAGTGGGCTGCAAAGCTTCGCCTCTCGTCCCGACCACCCGACCTACGTACCTAGGTATCTACTAGTATTGTTGAAAAACTCCATAATTCATCACATCTGCACGATGAGGGTCTGATTCAAGAATCAATCGTGTAATCATCTGCTTCCTATGGCCAGAAACTTATCTACTCTCCCATCTCGATGAAAACAGAGCATTCTACTCGTTCATTTCTTCAAAAAGTCTATGCTCTCAAGCTGCTCCGCCCCAGACGTGCTGAAGCTGATCGGCTTTAGCACCTCGAACTCTTTCAGTGCGCCGTCTAAAGCTCGCTCCTGCATTCCCCAAGAATCACTACCCAAAGGCAGTCTGAACGGTATGCCGCCTTTTCCACCATTAGCACCCTTCACGCCGTCTTTAATTGTCCTATAAAGAATGTTCGCAACCTTCTCCGCGTCCGCCCAGTTTGCAGTCGCTTGCGGGTCGCTCTCGTACGCCCGTAGCTGGTTGGTTGGCAATCTTGGATGAGTGTATGCTGGATGTCGCTCTAAGTGCACCATGCTGCCGCCTGTATAATTGTTTTGACACCCCGGGCTCGATATTGGCGAAGTGAGTGTTCCAATTCGGGCTCATTTCTTCTGAGACGGCTTCCGTGAACCCTTCAAGAGCGAATTTGCTGTTCGGTGTCAAAATGGTGATCTTATCAAACCTCCACATAGGAATGAAACTGACCTAGCATGCCAAAATGAACTTCCTGGAAACGCTAACCGACCCCCATCAAAGCAATTTGGCACACAACACCCCCAATCTATCGAAACTCGCATCAGTACCCTTCAAGTATACTATTGAGATATGGTCTTCGGACTTGTCATGTCTTAGGGTTTACCTCCCTCAGCAGTCTGAGTGCCTCTTTGGTCACATCCACGGCACCCCAGAAGTTAGTGTCCATCTGATGTCGAGCTTGCTCATCTGTGGATGCCTCGGTATCGCCGAACAAACAATAGCCAGCGTTATTGACGAACACATCGATGCGGCCAAATTTCTCAGTGCCAGCAGCAACTGCCAATTTAATAGCGGCATTCGAGGTTACGTCCAGACTGGGTTTTAGAACGTTAGGGGAATCAGGTAGATATGAGAGGGCTGAAGTTTTCCTGGCCGTAGCGACAAGGCGATTCGTTGTTTTGGCAACAAGTGATGCGAGGGATTCACCCATTCCGGACGAGCATCCGGTGACTGCTGGAATATTAGAAAAGGTAGGCGAGGGTTGAAAGTAAATCATGCTCACTAAATCAAACAGCATTTGAAGGAAGCTTATACTGAGCAGGCATCTTGAGGATTCAACGAACAAGTAGAAAGATTCCGGTGAGCTTCAATTCTATGAGAGCGGACTAAGAGTATGGTAGAATGGGGCCTTCATGATTTATATCAAGACACATCTAGCCTGTATCCGTTACCATGCTCTGAATGTGACAAACTGGGAAGTTTGCTTCCGATACTTCAGCGCACGTTGTAAGCTATATCCGACGACCGTCTCCGTATACGAAGCATTTGTGCCCGCCGGTGCAGAAAAGGGCGCAGGAATGATCCCGTGTTTGTCCGCTGAGTCACCTGCGACAACGGCTTTATCAGATATTCGAACACTATCCACCATGAGCCGTCAAAGATTTCTTGTTATGTAGCACCGCATTGCTGAGTCAGCACCTGATATGGAAACTTGCCTCTTTTGTCATTATCAATGTAACCATCCAGGTCGTTGGAGTAAGACAATGATTGAACACAATGATTGAAGGATATATTTGGGAAAGGCTTCCGTAACATGTTCACACTCCTCTAGTAACATTAGGATATTCACCTGCTTGTTCGACAGAACGTTAACAGCCAATTCATCGTCTATTCATCCCAAAAGGTTCATATTTTCGAAACCTTTGGCTCCCTACTCGGACGCAAACTGCCACGGCTTGGAACTAAAATATCGCAACAGGCTCCATATATTCTCAACATTACAAAAGCAGTGATGTCAAAACCACTGCCCTTTTAGCGTGTCTTTTGGAAATCATTCGAGATATATTATATGGAAGTCTTACGGCAATACTGAGGTTGCAAATGACATTTCCGGCCTTTTTAACTCCTCCTAGTTCTGACCTTCATCCTTTCAGTCATCGCTTACGAAGACTCACTCTTGGATGAGGGCGTCGCTCCTTCGCTACGCTTCTCTAATTTTTTCGGTTTCTTCTTCGGCTTGGGCGACCCCTCTGCTGGCCTCGCATCACCCTTCTCCGATTTGTCCAAGGAAGCTGCGTTCTGTTCCGTCGGAGCGATGAATTTGGCGGGTCCTCCCTTTGGTTTCGGCATTGGCTTCCCCTTTGCCTCGGGCTGATTTAGTTTCGCAGGCTTGCCCTTGGGTTTCTGTTCCTTATTGTCTTCCTCCGTCCCCTCTACCATGAAGTTCGCGGCCATGCACTTCCCGCCATTCTGACTGCCCACATCCATCGGGCAAGCACTCATAACGACCACAATGTCTCTCTCGGCTTTGAATCTGACGAACCCTCTCTTCTTTCCTTTAGGTTCCTCAATCTTAAAAGTCATGCCCTTAGCTCCCACCCCCTCCTCTTTCGGAGATGCGTCCGCAACAATTGGGGTGTTCATGAAAAGATGCAGTGGTTGGGGAGCGAAATTTACCGTCACGTCCGCACCAACGGCTTTATTGCCTTTCAGTCCAGCCTTTTCATTCAGTTCTTTAAGCGCTAGGACAAGGTTTTCAGCGCAAGAGCCATGTTCTTCCGGTTTATCCACGCCAAGAGCTGCATACAAACTTGCGTCACAGGCCGCAGTGAGCGTGTCATGCGCACCGGGAGTTGAGTCCTCAATCAAAGTCATGACTGGTGCGCGTAAGTTACTAAGCAAAGTATCCTCGGGTTCAGGAACTAGACGGCGGGAGAAGGCGCGGGTGTGTGAAATAGAAAGGAACTCCATTGGGGGGGTTTCAGCAAGGGAGGGCGCAAGTTTGGTATATGCATTGTAGGCTGCATAGATTGAAGACGCCGTGCCGGAGCCTGTCGCCACTATGAAGTGTGTTAGCAACGCCAGCGTGTCAGGAAGCGAACAACAAGTCCTTACCAGCTATGCTCCCAGCTCCAACGGGTGTCTTTGAAAAGTCGTACAGTTGCTCAGCATAGCTTTTGTTCGGATCCCTAGGATGGGTTGCCTTGAAAGCACTCATCACATCTTTGGAATCCGGTAGTTGTACATTCGGTACGTAACTTGAGAAACCCTTGCCGGTCGGTAGATAAGATGACCATTTCCTAGAGTTCGCCTCGTTTTCGGCTTTCTCGGCCTCAACACTAGGTTTCTCTTGGGCAGGGTTTTTCGAGCGGTAGGGTAACGAGGGAAGATACGAGGACCAGGTCTTTTTTTCAGGTTTCTTCTTAACTGATTTATTGGTTTTCTTGCCTGCTTCCTCTGTCTTTACTTCTTCGCTTTCTGGTGCCTGTTCCGGAGGGTCATCAACAGCCTCCTGAGCTTCCTCATCAGACTGTTTTAGCTCTTCTTTTCCTTCCACCTTCTTAGGCTCTTCTTGAACCTCCTTGGCTACCTCTTTCACCTCTTCGCCCAGTTCTTCAGGGCTTTTGTCGACATTTTCCTCCGCATCCTCTCGCTTCTCCTCTTCGGGAGGCTTATGCAACGAGAACGCCCATGTGCTGACTACCTGCTTTCCATAGGTGTTGATAATTTTGATTGTACGGCCACGAGGTACAAAGGTCGCGACACCGTGGCGAGCAGGAATAGTCTGGAGTTCCCCAGACATGTCTTGGTTTGAGAAGTCGTCCTTCCCTACCTCCTTTTTAGACCTGTGAGATTTCTCGACGGCGGAGAGGAGGGAAAGGAGGGCGACTGACGCGACTGCTTGTTTAGAAGGAATTTTGAAACACTGAATGAGATATTATGAAGTAGGCAATAGGGTTAAGCCAACGGGAATCAATACATACACGATAGAATCTTAGGTTAGAGAACTGGGAAGAGGTGAGGATCTACATATAGTCCCAATGACGTCGGGATATTCAACGTCATTGTACAGGTGGTCACGTGATGGCACATCGCACCTCGACCCCAAGAAGTTAGACCTTCTGAACGAATAGCTTACGGAATGGTCTGCTTTCTCGTGAACTTCTTACCTATGTAGTTCGAATTTATTCTAAGTTTCTTAGTCGCAGTATATGCGCGTAAATTCTTGTGACCAACCAGCGGATTTGCGTGCAGAATTCTCAACGGCTTCGGAACGTTGACGTGCACATGGTGAAGCGAAACTGTTTCTCATTCCTAGTTTGAAGGGATACAGCATAAAGGCAGGCTCTCGGCTGTGGTATGACTGGATGTTGGCCTAATGGCATAGAGGGATGACCGATGGAAGGACACTTGACGAACATATCAAGGACGCGAAGGGAAATGCGGTGCTATCGGCGAAGAAAGCAGATGAATGAAGGGCAGCTTGCAACATCCTACAAGTTTATGTTTTCAGCTGTTGCACTTTACCTATCAGGCACGCCCGATTGTAGCTGAACCTACCACAAAAGTGTAGATTTTGAGAGAACTAGTCTAGCTCCAGTCCTATCTAATAGGCAATGTTTGTTAGTTTATTCAGCACGAGCTGAATTTTGGTAAGCAACCTCGATTCCAAGATGAGAAAGTTGATATTTCTGAGCATCATGTGAACGCTACCGCGTAGCTGCCGCTACTGGCTAAGAATGCAGAGAGATCGTAGCTCCGGCAGTCTTCGCCCAGATTGAGTTGGGTGCCAATAGTAACGTCGCACCGTCGGGGTTTGGTACATCTGCCAGAAAGGCCGGATTTTGATATAGTAATTTCAAGCTTCGAACAGAGCAGAATTTCGAATTACGGAGGTGACTATTGCCATTCAGTATGTTGAATCTAATCTTATCGTGGGGGGAATATATACACAGTGCTTGATGTTCGGCAAGCAGGTGGGACATAGGGCGATATTCTCGGATTGGCCAGCGGCGGCCACATACTGTGTCAACCACATGGCTTTATAATAGCCCCGAGAAGAGCTGTGTGAGACATCAGATATAATTAGTTAGAAATTGTTCATTAGCGCCTACAATCAATTGCCACTTACGGTAGAGAGAGTTTGCTTGATCTGAACTTGGATGCTGTTTTAGCGAAAGAGCGCCGTCAGTCTAAGATGCTCAGCACAATTGTTCCAGTCTATGGTGCTGGTATAGGCCTTGCTTCAGGTGGTAACATTCCTGTCACTCGTCAAGATTCTCTCCCTTCAAATGTCCAAGACCAGATCCTGGCCATGTGGTACGGTGCGTATTTTTAACAGGCCATTTGATCATCGTCGGATCGCGACGCTCAGTAAATATGCCGCGCCCACTGCGAACTCGTCAAATTAGCTCGCATGAAAGAAATGAATGCTTAAGGAACCCAGAGGTGTTGTGGTCTCGAAGCATTTCCCCAATGATGGCGTATCGAGCATGCGCGAACTCAAGCGGTGGGTTTTATGACATCGAGAAGTATTTCCTGGTGTTTCGTGGCAGGCGCAAAGTTCGATCCTACGACAGCCAATAGGTGGAGCGCGGTTAGTCGATGTGTCGAAAGGCGAGCTGATCTCTGCCAGACCGAGGACTGATCAAGGGTAGCCAGCTGACCTTAATCTAATCGGCGTTCAAGTCGTCTTCCAAGACCGTTCTCATAGCATAGATCGACAGCGCATACCGGATAATCCTTACCTCTGGGAAACGCAAAGGAGAAGAGAGAGGGCAAGAGTTGATGACGCAAAAGATAATTGCATAAGTGCGTGAATGATGAGCAAGTGATCAAATAGTTGAACGAGTCTTGCAAGCATTAGACAAGCACCTGAAAGCGGAAAACAGTTGCACGGAAAGCGACAACACGACGAGCACTAAGGACAATCTGCTGGACCGATCTCGCCACAGCCCAGTCCATTCACTATCAGATTGATTAATATGATGGTAGCTTGAGAGTGTCAGAACGAGTTACGATCGACTAGTCTTTGAAAGCTTAAATCGTTAGTAGGCCAGTAGTTAGCCAGACGTACCAGGGCAAATCGTTCGCTATCAAAGTGTCTTTCCACGTACGCATCGAAGAACGTCCGTATAATAGACTTGCATACGGGGTGCTGGGGGTAGCACCTGCCGCATTGGGCGCCCTTGGTGAGCCGCGGCTTTGAATACTGCTAGCTTCGGAGCCATCTGAATCCTGACAAGTACTCCGTAGTAATGGCGAAAATACAGATATCGCAGGTGAGAAGCCAACGGCGCGGAGATCGATCTTGGCGGATGATCTGTGAGTAGACCGTTGAAGTGATGTGCATGCCCTACTTCCTGTTTGAGTGCTCCAGGATCTGCGACCAGAGTCGGTTGTGTGGATTGAGTTTTGATGTGTGACGCGGACGGCAGTCGGGATGAGGGTCTGAGTGCGGCACGGGGTTTATTAGCTCTTCGAGATCGTCTTCTGCTGGATGAACCGAAGCGTCACGCCTAACCTGTCCCTTCTAGAAGACTTCCTGCTTTGGATAAAGCTGAGGAGAGCGACAGTGGAGGTGGCGAGTTCGTGGTTTTGTTCGCTCCCTGCGAGCGGGGGAGGCACGGAGGTCCCTGTGCGATGCAAACAGTTGTCCAACAACTGTGAACTCTGTCGGCCGATCAGCAAGACGAGGCTCACCGTCAGCATTCCCCGGATATGCAATGTGCGGCCAATGGCACCTGGGTCTATCATTGGAATCTATCATTGGAAGGCTTGGTGGCTGGTCTTGCTCGACTCCAAGGCTTGTTCCGAGCGGAGATTTCAGAGCCTGCTGTGACCTGTCCGTCTCAGCGCTGACGAGGTACTAGAGTAGCTATGCGCAGCCAGTGCATACACAGCAAAGGTGTTCACGGACTGGAGAAGAGTCGACAAGAGCACTATGAACACGTAACTCGCAATTCTTAATTAGTAGTTTGTAGAGAGAAGAGCGCCGGACATCAACGAGACTGCACGCGAGGTGCCATGGTAGACGGCGAGCGGGTCTTCTGCTGTTCTTCTAGTGCGCTTCTTCGACACGGCCGCCTGCATTCCTGCGCCCCTGCTGGCTGTTTTGGGGGCTTTCCGTTGCGACCGTTCCAAGCCAATCACGGCGTCCGTCTGCCTTCGAGAAGAGAGTCAGAGAGCGACGAGTGGGGATCAGCCCAATTTCGAGTCCTGCCACTGTGTGACATCCCAATCTCGTCGTCCATCACTCTGCTGCTCCATCACCACACCACCTCCACAACCTCACCCATCACTCTCGCCGACCGTCGCCCAAATATCCCTTCCTCTTCTCTCCGAACTGTATCGCGCCCCGATGCTGCTCGCTGCGCATCGAATTCTGCGCGTGCGCTCTTTGCGACACTGACGCTTTTATCCACCGACCCCTGCGTCTGAATCGTCGCCGTTTTCTGCCGCTTTCCTCGTGACGAACAACAACCGCCTCCTTTTGATAGTCTTAAGAGCCGCAAGGTTATCGAGAAACGTTCATCTCGAGTCCGTTGTGTTGCGCGCGCCATTGACCAGCTTTCTGTCGAGGACGGCAGGACGGCCTATCAACAGTTTCAGCGCCTCGCATACCTCGCACACCTCTTCCATCATCCCCGCCCCTGCCGAAGCATCGTTCGCATACCCTCCTTGAATAGAATTGTCGGCACTTGTCGTAAGAATAACACATTGCGTTTCCGCATTTGTCGTGGCAGGTTCCCGGTGCAGTCTGTCTTGGTCCTCGTTTCAGATATCAGATCAAAGAAAGCGCTCCCGTGCCTACTCCTCACCACCTTCCTCGTCTCGGGAGAGTTCTTCGTCTTCATCGCGGTTCCCTAGGACCGCTCCTCTAATATTATATCCTCGTGGCGGTCCAATTGATTTGTTGTGGCCCTGATAGTTCTCACGGCATCACCAACCTACATCCTTCGCATACCTGTCGCCTAGTCTTTCAAGATACTCCATCATTCTTTGTTCTCCTACCCCGCTGGCGTATTCAGTCATAATTCCTCAGTTTCCTTCCATTTTGCGACGCCTCAAGGTATCCTCCCCAAAGTGTGGGTGTGGGAGGCTCACGAAAAGCCGGAGACCAGCTGCTGGTCACCCATAATCAAACTGCACAGCCATGGAACATGGCGCGTGTAACATCATCTATCTTAATCGGCGAGCAAAAGATGAACACGCTCGTAGAGATAGCATGCCAGGTTCACTAGCTGCACAATCCAATAATGGAAGCTTTTTTTCGGGATACGTCGCCACTGGAAAGTCTGCACCATCCCCAGAAATACATGCAAATGTCGAAGCGATCTTGTCTACTTTCAATGAAGGTAATATTAATCGACAACGTCCACGAATAGAGAAGTATCCATTGACATTTTCATAGTTTACATCTGCGGCACAGGCGCCTCGTGTCTCTCAAAACTGTCGCAGCTTCACCAATCTCCCAAAGGAAACATACCGACAATTGTACTCATTGACATTCCTTACGATGAAGAGCAGCGTTTGAAGCGATTGTCCCGAGAACCAAGGACACCTTCACCCACTTCTACCCGGAACGCTAGAATTGACTTAACTGAGCCCGAAGACATTTATGGCATGCATCTTCTTCAACACGTCTCCTCAGAAATCCAGTCCCGGAACTTGCCGAAGCTTGTTGTCCCAGTCGTAGTACTCAGTGGGCTTGATCGCGAATGGCCGTCTCACAACCTTCCTTCGCCGAGCATCCATGGCTCCCAAGTTTTGTCCGATACCGTGCGCTTGGTCCGCTACCTCGATGCTGGTGCAGTTGATGTCCTATCAAGTCCACTATCTAAGGATCATGTGCACGGGCTAGCTGTGCATGCTTATCGTGTCCATAAGGAATTCTCTCGAGAAGAGGCAGGCTTCCTAACTCAAAAAAGGAATAGAAAGCTGTCTTGGGTCGGTGTTGATGATGCAAAGCCATACGCATATCTTCGAGAGGCGATGGTGTCGAGCTTGATGAGCGGAATATGCAACCCAGAGACGGTAGGAGAGTCTCTAAATTCAACGTAAGTGATTACGCATGGGCAGAAACAAACTTCCTTCTAACGTGCTTCGAGGGATATTTTCATTGATCCAGATCGGATGAGAGTCATTGCCGCTGCCATTGGATCTTGGAGTTTCTCTGCACACGACTTCACCGACGACGAATTGCTCTACGGTGCACTGCTAATGTTGAAGCACGCTTTGCAAATGCCAGAATTAGAGAAGTGGCGGATGAGCGATGGTGAGATTAGGCAAACTCTACTTGAGCTATCAAAACGCTGATCCTGCATAACAGAGGACTTGATAATATTCCTTCTTGCCAGTCGGACTGCATACAACGACTTCGTCCTCTACCACAACTTCCGACATGTAACCGATGTCCTCCAAGCCTTGTTTCATTTCCTTGTCCAAATTGGAACATTACCCCCATATGCCCACGGCAGTCCCGGTCAAGATCTCCCTGATAAACCACCGATCGCACAACTTTTGAGGCCTTTCGATGCTTTAACCCTTCTCATTTCCGCAATAGGGCACGATGTGGGACATCCGGGTGTGAACAATGCCTTCCTCGTAGCTCTTAACGCTCCGTTGGCCCAACTGTATAACGATCGTTCCGTCCTCGAATCCTTCCATTGTGCGGCATATTCGCAAATTCTCCGCCGATATTGGCCAGTTGCGTTTTCAGATGCAGACATGCGAAAGTTAATGATCAATAGCATTCTAGCCACTGACATGGGGTTGCATTTCAAATACATGAGCGATCTAGGTAGCGTGCAAGAAAAATTAGCTCACAATTCCGGTACAATGGATGGATGGAGCGTCAAAATTCGTGAAGAGTACAAAGACTTGACATGCGGTTTACTCATCAAATGCGCTGATATCAGCAATGTCGTAAGTAAATCGAGGACCTCGAAACCTACATAACTCTGACAATGCTGCAGGCACGAAAATTTGACACTGCTGCACGATGGGCTGCTATCCTCACTGACGAATTCAGTAACCAAGGCGTTATGGAGCATGAGCTACAAATTCCCTCGTGTCTCTTCGGAGGCCCCCCTGTCAGAGATGATATGATAAAAATGGGTGAATCTCAAATTGGATTCATGAACATTTTCGCCAGGCCTCTTTTCGAAGCTGTCGCGGACATTCTCCCTGCCATGCGGTTCAGTACAGAAGAGATTCTTTCGAATCAATCTATCTGGGAAAGGAAAATCGAACATGAGAAGACAGCAAAACTAAACCGACCTGGGCTTAATCTGGGGTATTTATCACCAGGTTTTGCCACTGACCCAACTCCAAGTCCTCGCTCTGGAGTGTCCCCTAAGTTTTTATCAGAGACGAAGACGACTTCCACGCAACGCATTGGCAATAACCAAACGACGCCATCTCCAGCTCAGGTAATTGTTACACCCACTAAGGTTTCTCTCTCAGATGATTCGAACCGTCGTTCGTCCGGTAGTTCGCATGCAGCCGCGACATCGGCTTCCCGCCGGTCGTCACTCGGTTTCGAGAAAAGCTCGCGACGGTCGTCAGGTACCGGCATTCAAGGAACCCGCTCGTTGGCGTCCGTCGAAAATCAAAGCCAATCCAGGCGAGGGAGTGGCGACGCAAGCATCACGGCCATTATTGTAACTCAGACGCCTAATGCTTCGGATAAGGCAGGAAAGGATAGTAATCGTGGACCTCGTTTACGGTCTATTTCGCCAAACAAACGGAAAGATTCTCCAACAAAGGCCTCTCCTAAGCTGTTCAACAAGTCTCCCGGCGATGGAGAAAGGGATAACACGCGGCCTGTGACGGCACCATCACCTGTACGTCGCGGTCAGGGTAAGGCACCAGATCCAAATAATTATCCGCCCTATAAACCCTCGAGACCTCTAGGTATTGGTCCTGACTTTGACTCAGCAATGAATTTATTCCCACTCCCTCACGCACCATCGCAAAGCCACTCTGAGGTTGATCTGTCTCATGCAGCGAATGGCAACGCTGGTAATTCCAATGTGAATAACTGGGGTACAGGAAAGCGTAGTGGTGATAGCAACCTTGCGAAGTCCGAGGGTCACCGGGAATCGATTCGGAAAGGCGATTGGTGGAAACCGATGAGTAATCGCCGGCGAACTCGCGACTGGAAGCTTGGAGACGGTGGTGGGTTTGACCAGAATAAAGAAATCTTCCTAGATCCGGTCATGTCAAACTCAAACTCAACCTCTTCAACATGTCCTCCAAGCCCGGACAGAAGTCGAACCGGAAAATTCAAGAGTTTCTTCCGAAGAAGACCAAGGAATACCGTTGATCAAGAGAAGCAGCTATCAAGTTATGGCAGCTCGTCACAACCAAGAACTCCCCCAACGAGCGACCCGGGGCTTTCGGTGAATAGCGAGGACTGAAAAGTATCGGCTCTTCACGACATTTGTTGAAGACTCCTAAAGGTCTAGCACACTGTAGTCCTTTCCTCTCGCCCCATCAGCTAATCGACCGTCTCTTGCATGCGTGTATATGACGACATGTCTCTTCGCGTTACGAGAACTTGCCTTTACTATCGTAGGCTCGAATATGTTCTGAAGTCTGCTTGCTGTTGAAGGAAACATCTCCAGGTCTTTCGAACCGAAGTTGTAACGCAACACAACGTAACAGGTTTCTTTTACTGTTTATTCTCCATTCCCATCACGCTCTACAGTTGACGGCGTACTTCACGGCATTACATGTCTCTCGGCATTTACAATTTCAACGTTTCTGTTCTACGATGATCGATCTGGGTAGGTTGTTTCAGATTGCACTGGTTCGCCAGTTGTCTCAATGCGCTTAACGCTTTCACAAATTCCGAGTGCTTCCAAGGACTTTGGTTTTTCTGGGCTTTTGGTCACGCGTCGTCATGCATGCCATACAATGCATGTTCTTGTGCCTCTTTACGGCGGTTTTCTGGCAGTATGGCGTAGATCACGTTCAAAAGGGCGCTCTTTTCAAAGTCTTGTTTTCCTGCTAAAAGGAATGGTGTAGGGCATTTTGTACTTCCCAAGTAGGGTGCTCTGCATGTGTACTAGATTGGAGGGACGTCCGTGGCTTTTTATGACTGTGCGGGAGGAAAACCCAAGACGCGAGACTAATGCGGGTTAGGAAGAACAGGAATACGAAATCCCTTAAGGCTTTTGTTACCAGGGCGCGCGCCTTTTCATCTATCTCTACTTCAATCGAAAGTCCCATGGGCATTACTGAGGTTGATCATTATCCCGATGCGCAGTCGACAGTGAGGTTCGATAAATCTCTCTAATTGCAGTAAAAGCCTTCATTGTATGGAATCCCGGGATCGCTATTAAATAGTGCATATGCCAGACCAGTGCTATACAATGTCAGATACAAGATACGTTAGATTGTGCCCGCCATTACACTATACTAGTAGGTTTAAGAAGTGATGTCTAAACAGCTGCAATGCTACAGATTATATTTAGCAATAGTCTAAACTTTAATATCTATTTATATAGTTTAAATCTAATAAATGTTTTTATATAAATTAAATAAAATTAATATAATATAATATAATAATAAATTAATTTAATAGATTATATTATATTATTATTTATTAAGTTTATTTTAATTATATTAGTAGTTATATAAACTTTAT
>AJFK01000238.1:0-53036 GCA_000467715.1 Hysterium pulicare CBS 123377 | reverse complement strand
ATATTTAAAATTACTAGTATAAAAAATATTATACTACTTTTATTTAAAATATATATAAAGCTTTTTTAAAAATACTTTATTAAATTTTTATATAAATAAAGCTAAATATAATTATTTTTTATTATAGTTTATATAAAAAAAGCTAAATTTTAAAGCTAACTATAGTAGATAAATAGATTTTTTTATAGCTTATAATAGAGTATTAATATAGAGCTAGTACTTTTAGGCAACCTATAATATTTAACGTTTCTCTAGCTTATTTAGATATTCTGTGCTAAAAAGCTGTAAACTTGTAGGTGGCTACGCCGCAGGATAATTGGAAGGCTGTTGAAGACACCCTTGCAATAGCCTTCCCTTGCAATAGCCTTCCGATCGTCCTGCGGCGTAGCTAGGTATTTAAGTGAGACCCTGTCAATCTCTTCTAAGGTAATAATCTAATCGTCCTGCGGCGTAGCCGGGTATTTAAGAGAGACTCTATCAATTGCTTCCAAGGTAAAAATCAATTTCAATGTGCTACCTTATTGACCAATATATAAGAAAGGGAGTATTTGGAGACTGAAATAGTAGAGCTAGTTAATATCTATGTGTTAAAACCTTCCCTACGTAGTAAGAATTGCTTTCAGCTTAGTTTTGATTCTAGCCCTAGTGTAGAAGTAGGGATTGAACAGTTCCCTACCAAATGTAACAATAAAAGAATGCCTTACTGGACAAGAGTCTGGTAAGGTATAATTCTTAATGGAGGGAGTAATAATCTATCATGGGTCCATAATTCGGTTCGTTGCACAATGGGCTAGTTCAAGTGTAGATAAGGTGTTCATAGGACAAGGATGGGTTCTCCTGCTACCTATGGTTGAAACCAAACTGCTCGATCAAAGGGTGATATTACCTGCTCCAAAGTTCTTCGTCTATAATTCTACTTGAGAGCAAAACAGTTGCACATGCAGCATGTCAGTCGGGGACTAGGCCGTCGGTGGACGAGATCATTTCAGGGCTACACTTTGTGCTTGCGAGTTTCTCTGCCGTTCACGTCGTAATTGATGCTTCAGACAAGATTCGAGACAGCGACTTGCACTCGCCGTCTCTCTCTAGCCATTTTCTTGTCTGTTTTTAAAATGCCCTCATTAACCAACCCAATCAACCCACCCAGGCTGAAACCTCCTGGTAAGCATATCAGCCCTCAATACTCATGGGACATCTCATCACGCAGCTAAATATGACTGCGCAAATAGAATCAGCTCAGGGCTTTTCCTGGTGAGCGAACGGCTCACCTCCCTGATGCGAGGAGCCCAATTCTTTCGCACCAATGTTTCCCTTATCTAAGCCATACTCACTGTCAAGCTCTTCTCTCAGTTTTACGCTGCGCTCAAATACAACTGCAAACAAACTAAAAAGACTGATACCTAAACACACCCACCAGATGGCTCTGAATCCTTTCAGATAGACTGCAATAACTTCGTCCCATACCACATCGTTGAACGTGTTTCGTAAGGCATGGGCCTGGCTTGCAAAAGCATAGGCTGCGCCTCCGCGTAACATTGACTGTACAGCTGGGTCGGATATAGTGGGAATATTTTGATCGAAGATGGCGTTAAAAATGAGGCTTGGAATGGTTACGCCCCAAATGTAGCCAAATGTACGTATAAAGCTATATGTAGCGGAGGCTGAGGCGACGTAGTTTTCAGGTAGCGGAGCCATAATAGCTGGTAGGAGAACCGACATGATCATTCCCATCCCTGCACTTGCAATCAATTCATACCATATGAAGGCGGCTTTGGGCGTATTAGGTCCTTGCAGTGTGAATAGGCCAAAAGCAACGGATGCTAGCGCGAAAGCAACCGCATGCAATGGCTTATATTTACCGAATTTGCTGAGAAGGCTACCTGCAACGACAGCAAAAACCAGGGAACCCAAGGCAAAGGGAAGGAACAGTGTGCCGGAGTAGAGAACTGTGGTGCGCTTGACGGCTTGGAAGTACACAGGCAGGAAATAGGAGAGGGCCTGCAAGAGTATGGAAGAGGTAAAGGTCAGAAGTAAGGCCGTGGCAGAGGTGCGATTACTGAATAGGGGCGGTGGTACGCTTGGATACCTTTGTCCATTATGTTAGCATTTGTTGAAGCTTGATAGGAAGTGAGGCCTCGACCAAGAATTCGCACGAGTTTGAGTACTCACTTAGCAAAAGACTGTTGAATGTGAAAGCATATCCAACCAACACCTCCAAGCACGAGCGGTAAGATGATCCTCCAGGATGACCATGGATGCTTAGTGCCGCCCTCGATCAGGCCGATAAGTAAAGAGATCATGCTGGGAGTAAAGATAAGGTTTCCGACAATGTCCAACCGTCCGATCTTGGCCATGGTGCTCAACTCTCTAGCATCAGCAGCGCCAATTCTAACTTGCATGAAAAGCAGAAGCCCTCCTAAGGCCAGACCGGAGATAGGTAGATTGATCCAGAAAATCCAACGCCAGTCAGCTTGAGCTAGAGCGCCCCCAACTGGTGGCCCCAGTGCGGCAGCAACGCCAGACCATGAGAACATCAAGCCTAAGTACTTGCCTCGTTCACGTAGCGGGACTAGATCGCAGCACACAATATCAAGCAGGACATAAACGCCACCTGCGCCAGCGCCCTGAATTGTGCGGCCCACAATTAGCATACCCGCATTAAGAGCGCCGCCGGCAAGCCCACTTCCCAGCGCAAACGCGACCACAGAAGAGACGAGTGGTATGCGCCGGCCAAAAACATCAGCGAGTTGGCCAAATAGGGGTTGCAGTACTGAGGATGCCACAACAAAGGAGTTGGCGATCCAGACGTACTGACGAGCTCCACCAATTTCTGCGGTAATGGTTGGTAGGGCAGTTGTGATGACAGCGACGTCTAAGGCTGATATGAAGGCGAGCATGCAGAGGCATACGAAAGTGCCCCAGAATCGCAGGTCGCGATCTTGTTGTGTTGGTGGAGTGGGGGCGCCAGCTGCGGGTGACGAGTCTGATGCACGCTCTGCTGCGGCCATCGTGAGAGCAGCCAATAATTAATGGTGAACGACGAAAGACTGGAGGGAGTGGGGAATATAGAAAAGATTCGATGGGAGAGCAAAGAGTGGCGTGGAAGAAAAAGACAAAAAGACGCTGGTTGATGACCTAGCCCTGCTACAGCGAGATTCTTATTGCATCAGTGTCAGAAGCAACATGATTTGAGTGAAAATTGCAAGGATGGGTGCAATCGCCGCCCCCAGTCATGGATAGTGTTCCTGCGTGTCGGTGCGCGGACTATTCTAACTTAGGAATATCGATCCTTGTACTTCAGCACGATAAATAAGGCACGCTTGTCTTGGCTCTGGAGTCGGGTTGCTCATCGCTGATCAAAATCTGCCGTCTATCTGAACTGCGTGATCGCAGCACTCTCACCTCCGTCTTTTCTAAAGCATCTTGTTGCCCGATTTTTTATGATCGGGAAAGCCATGACTTGTTCGCTACCAAGGGAGAAGGCTTGTGCAAGCCAGCGGTTCCTCCTGGCCCCGTGTCTTGCTCCTAGGACCAGTGCTAGTGTCTGTGCTCACGCTAGTGCTCGTGCTTGTAAGTACCTAGGCATGAGCTGACTTGCCGTGATGATTCGTATTTTCCTTCACAGCAGCAATTTGATAAACTGACAGTGCTAATACAAGGAGTTTATTGAGATTCAACGTATGTAGTGGTGCGAGAATAGCGAAAGACAGAGGTATAGCTCAATAAACAAGCGATAAATCCAAGCCAATACACCCCAAGCCAGAATGCTCTTCATCAAACCGTCCCTTGCCTCCTTCTAATTGTAAAATGGGTATTGTCATGGGGCAGCTGCACCCACATGATCTTAAACTGCTCGGGCCGCTTCTCAAAATACTGGATATTGTAGTTAAGCAAAATATGCGCCATCATCAATTTTATCTCATGAAGAGCGAAAAACCTCCCTGGGCATGCATTCCGCCCGAGTCCGAAAGCCAAGAACCTATCATCCAAGGTGACTGTGGATTTCGCCTTGCCGGAAGTGATTTCAACATCTTGTAGAGGCACCGTAGCATCTCGATTATGGGCTTTGTAAAAAGTTTGTGTTCGTGTTCCTTGTACGTGAGATGAGTGGCAGAAACGGAATGGATGGAATTTCGTTGGGTCGCTATAAAAGTTTCCGTCGATATGAATGGCGTCCATTGGCGTGGCAAGATAGATTCCTTTGGGAATGTGAACGTCACCGTCGATAGTGATGCCTTTTTCAGCTACCACCTGAGATAATTTAGCAGCGAGCTCGCATTTTGAGGCTACGAGGGTGCACTCACACGTCGTGGCAGAGCGAGGACAGAGAAGGAAGAAATTCGCATAGACTCTCGAATGGTTGAATCGACGAGATGTAGCTTAGATACAGCATCTTGCGTCCAGACGCCTCCAGTCTCTTCCAAGATACGAGCGCATTCTTCGCGCAGGTCTTCTACGGTTCCAATACGTGGATTCTGGCTAAAAAGATCTTGGATAGTATTCGCCAAGGTAAAGCTAGTCGTATGCATAGAGACAAAATTCAAGATAAGGAGACGATGACTGATACGGATGGGGTCGATGTATTTTTGGTTACCCGTCTTCCAGGCCTCTTCAATCAGCCACTGCAAACCATCTCTCTAAGTAGCTTGTTAGAAGCTATGGCACACAGTAAACGGGGCGCAATGACCTACCGGAGGGTTCCAATGGGGAGATGGATCATTTTGTTGCTGTAGGAATTGAGACAGCCGTTCCTTAATCAAAGGGAGCATCGGCTTGAGGCATCTGCTGCGCACTCTCTTGCCGTATACCCATATCAAATTACCGAGTACAGGCCTGATAAACCAAGGTACGGCATGGATGAGAAAGGCGTTCGTAAAAACCCACTCAGCATGCCATTTCGTCGCCTTCAAAAATTCTTTATTGCGACCTATGAAGTTAAGATTAGCACCTAGCTAGGTATTTTTTGGGCTCAAGCACGAACAGTGAGGCACCCCAACAAACACCCGATTGACAGCTTCGGCAACGATTTGAAGACAGCTTGGCCAGGCCGGTACCAATCTCCAGTTTTGCTCGTCGATACCCCAGTGTCTCTTAAAGCTGAGCGATAACTCATCGACAATGCCCGCAGTGAGATAGTCTAGGCTCCTCGTTATTTGATTGCGGATGACGTTAACGTGGAAGGCTTGTGAAAATATTTCGGGATCTCCAATTGTATACTTTGCTTGAATATTTTCCGACTGCGTCCAGTGTGCATCAACGAGCGATTCGGGGAGGTCATAGATCGACTTGATTTGTTGTGGCGGAACCACAATAAAGGCTCCACGGTCGACGCTTGGCACGCCGAAGATGCTGTTCTTGCACGAATACTGTCCTTGTATCAATACCTGCTTACGTTAAGAGAGGCTGGAATGGACTGACCATGTTGTATCCATCATCCACCATCGCTTTGCTTCCAAAGACAGATCTCATGACCACGCGTGCCCACCAGAGCCATTCTGATCGAGCGCCTGAAATAGGATGAGCTTTCCAAAACCTTGCTTGCACATTGTCGCGATTGCTGAGATACACCCAAGAAAGTGCAATAAGCGTGAAAATGACCAGCCCTGTCAACAAGTACATGATGAAGGAGGAATGCGTCTCTTCATGACAAGTTCTAGTGCGATTTGTGATGACATTAAACGTTCAATGAGGAAGGATGTATAAATTGCTTATGAAACGGAGTCGCCAAAGTATGGTGCACTAAAGCCCATTCCAAGCCGTGCATTCAGATCGCTTTGATTCGATGCTCAAATGGCTGCGCCTGGGAGCTGCCCTCGCCGTTTCCCGCAAGATGCTTCTAAGAATAGAAGAGGCGTAGCAACCACACCACTTTCAAGCGCGGCTAGCTGCGCCCTTGAAACTCGGAGCATGAAAGGCTGCCCATGGCGATCACATACATCCTTGGAAGTCGAGAATCGGGCTAATGACATTCAATTTCATGCACAAATGATCTCACCAGGAGAGCGCCAACAAGGTACCAGGTGCTCATGAGTTGATTTCCTCACTAGGGTAGTTTCCGCAAAGCCGACCAACACCAGTGTAAGCGCAGCCTTGCTGGAAGGGGGCCGGTTTCATCTCGTCGCCTTGCTAGTAGGAAAATATTACCATGTTTTTCTATTCACAGATATGAGGTATTCTTTTCGGACTCCGTAGACAAGGTCAGCCTTCCAAACGTTGAACTGATCCGGAAACGTCTCATAATCCCTGCTAACAATTTGGTCCGTTCTGTCCACATTCCGTTCCACCCCCGATTACTTGGAGAATCCTCATTTCATACAAAATTTTAATAACAATAGACTGTAATGGCTGTAAGAACCCGACTGGGGGTGATATTAATTTGGAGATTTCCTAGATAAGCAGAGGGATGAACAGACTTCAATTCGAATCAAAGGTCGTTCAGTCCACCGAAGCTCTTTCTACTTCCCGATTGTCTTATAAACTCTAGGGGGCTTAAAAATCCGAACCTCCCCTTACTAGCGACTGCTAAAGGCTCTTTCCACTCCAAACAATGGACTTCTTCACCTTTGGTGAGAGTAGTCGCAATGTCATTGCTTTGGCTACCGTTACCTTCGCCATCACTGCTGCATTCCATAGCTGGAGGAGTGCAGGATTGGCAAGTATCATTCATGTCCATTGTCTTACTAGTGCTGATCCTTTGGCATGTAGTATGGGTCTTTCATTTCCGTGAAAGCTGTGCTGCGGTTCCTAAAAGCACGGTACAATGCCTGGATTTTCTTAATTAAGGGCCCTGACATGATCCAATCTGCCTTCGAAAAGGTAGTCTTCTTCAAGCAAGACTCAAACCAAAGATTGACTATGAGACAGTCCAACGGCCGACCCTTTGAGATGTTTGCTCCTGACAATCGATATATTTTCGTATCCTCACCGGATCGGATCAAGGAAGTGGATAGTGCTCCGGATACAGTCCTGTCGCTACAAGCCGCCTCAAAGCAGGTTTGTTATTTTGTCGTATATTGTCTGGCGCGACACTCTGACAGTGTGTAGATGCTTCAACCTATATACTCTATGCACGGCTTTAACTGGTTCGACAGAAGAGGAACAGAAGGTGTTGGCTTTATCCGAGCTCTTCGCACTCTTCTGACAAACCACTTGCCTGCAATATTACCAGACCTCCGCATCGCGACCTTGGATAGGATAAAGATTGAAATAGCGAGATGTCAAAGCCAAAATGGTGCGGTGAATGCGTTGCGATGTAGGCGAACTATACTTACACTTTAACTCAGGAACAAGCCAAGTGCCGATATATCCTATAACAGTGAGGCTTGTTGTTCTGGCAAATTCACTCTCCTTTTTCGGGGAAGACCTCGGTAGATATAAGCTGCATGTAATTTCTTTCGGAAACTGACGTAGCCACTAGCAAGAAACGAAGATTTCATGAAAGCGGCACTATCATACGTCGAAGAAACACTCTTGATCGCAGAAATTGTCAGGCTTTTACCGCGTTTCATCGCCCCGTACGTTTTATCCTGGAAACACTTGCCCACGAACCCCGCTATCGTCCAATGGTCCAATGATAATTTCTTGCGACAAGCGAAAAACGTATACTGGCTGACTTGATCTAGAATAATCGGTCCAATGCTAGGAAAGCGAGCCACGTCACAAGCGGTCGTGTACAAGGCATTGATAGCTGTCGCCGAGGAGCGAGTGCGGGAAAGAGATCTTGGAATCAAGACCAAGACACATGTGAGCCGACTTTACATCACAGAACATCTACATTAATTTCTGATTGTGCATTTCGCAGAATGACTGCATCCAGTGGATTATGGAGACATCCCCGAAGCAAAAGCCTTGGTCTGCGCAAAGAATTGTATTCGAGCTGATGGCCATTTGGTTTGGGTCCGTCCATGCCATGTCAACAGTAAGAAAGAGATCCCTTTTATCTTCACTCGATCGCTATATACTATTTCTTACTTTTCTCAAAGACAGCAACATTTGCAATCCAAGATCTGTGCATTCACCCAGAATATCTGGAGCCACTTCGAAAGGAACTTCAAAGTCCAGAGTACACCACTTTCGAGAAAACAGCCAGGGGCCTTCCACTTCTCGATAGCTTCATTAAAGAGTCAGCCCGTCTTACTCCAGTAGAGTCCCGTGAGTGTGATCCAAACTGCAACAGAAAAGGAGGGTAAGAAGTCGACGCTGACATAGGCGTCCTGCAGTAAGCACGCGCCGTCAAGCCTTGAAGCCATTCTCCCTCTCCGATGGCACAAAGCTCGCTGTCGGCGACTGGGCCTGCACACCAGTAAAAGCGCTCATGCAAAGCGGCTCTCATTACCCCCAGCCACTCGGCTTCAACGGCTTCCGCTTTGTTGATCCAAGCCTTTTCAATGATGTGGACATGTCCATAAACGACGCTTTTCAACCCCAACCTTCCAAATTTACCGATGTCGGAGACGTTTACCACGTATGGGGTACTGGGCGCATGGCGTGGTACGTTTCCCCTCTTGGCTCTATGTTATAAGCTTCTAAGTCCTATTAGTCCGGGAAGGTTCTATGCTGCGGCTATTATGAAGCTTTTGATTGCGCAAGTAATTTCGAATTACGACATTGATCTTGTAGATAAAGACGCTAGGCGATGGTGGACGTGGCGATCAAGTATGTTGCCAATGGAAAGTACGACGGTGCAATTTTCGGCACGGGGGGAGGAGTAGGTATAAAATTACGATTACGGGCGAGCAAAGTATTGGGAAATTGTATGACTGGTTTATTATAGCTTGCTGGCTTATCGTTCAACGACAGCCATTATAGATTTTCGTGTACGTAATGAACGATAAAATGAGCGCTCTCCAACTACACCTTATCAAGGAAAAATGAGAGGTTAAGGATATGTGCACAAAAAGCCGACCGATCGGCGTTCTTTGGTACATATTCTCTGCGATACCTCGGTGGCCTCACCTGCCTCGCCAGAGTATGACTATATACTACGAAGATTTCCATAACGAAAATGGTCACAACGAAACAACTTCCGATAAGCATGCTATAACCATTCTCTCTTACAAACCCACTCAATACTTATACTATATGAAAGTTATAGTTCTCATTCGAGGTGATCATCGTCTCATTGCCCTTTTTCATCGTCAACAGTGACGATAGCGTGTGAAGCAAAACCAATGAAGCAAAACCAATGAAATTGAAACGAAACGTGAAATCGAAGAAGCACTGTTACATCGTTCAACGAGATTAATCATAAATGAGAGCTTTGAAAATAATCACCATTTACGCGTGATTAGGCTTTACCGAACTCTTCTTAAAGGTGACCAAAAAAGGTAGTTGGGTTTCAGCGCTAGACTTCTATCTGTCCTCTTCGGAAAGTCTGGAGAGATTGTATTCGGAATGTTTGACTTGACCTATCTTCATGCTGCCAATCGAGGGAGGAGAACTGTTCGATCTGGCGGAGGTGTTGGATGCTCCAGATCTCGAGCGCTTAGACCTGGCGAGAAATACCTGCGAGAAGGCAGACGAGAGCCTGGAGTAGAGGCCGCTCGTGGCAATGTTGCGGGACCATAGACCGTACACACCGGGAACACAAGCGACCATGATAGCGACGGCGCATTCGATGATACTTGGGAGTAGGTTAGATTTAAGAGAGAGGAAAGGATTGTAAATGTGACTCACGTGCAGATCATGTCATTTGTGCCGCCGGAGGAGGACCATTTGAGTGACTTCCACTTGTAGCTGGTTGAAACTGCGCTGGCAGCAATGGCCCTATTGTGGATATACGTGTCAGGTTGCTGAAAAGGCTATCGGAGACATGAGTGATGTTGAAGAACTTACACAAGACCGCCGGCGAAAACAATAGCTACACCTATTCTCTTATGAACAGGAAGGTGTAGGCGGACGATAACAGAAATGGGCAACACAAAGATGAGAACATCGGTAATGACGGAGATAAGTCCCAAAGTAAAGCCAGCTCTAGTCGTAGCTGATTGACAACGTGCAAGGAACATTTCATCCATGTGTCCGCTACACCTTGCAGTGACAAAGGAAGCCATGATAAGGAAGATCACACCGGTGACAACTAGGATAGTGTACGAGGCAATTTTGAGCCAAGTCTTGATGCCAAAAAGGGTGATGTAGAGGACGAGGATGGGTGCTTTACAGCCCCACAGCATGAGCGCTCCGACCCAAGTCAAAGCATGGCTCAACTACGTTCTTCAGATAAGCATGTTTTTGTCATGAAAGTCTAGATCCTAGAAGTTACTCACTCTCATTAAGTAGCCAAGTGTGACTTTAGGGTTCGACAATGCTAAAGTCGGGTAAGCCCTTCTTCGAAATAAGAGGCGGCTTTGAGCAACACTGACCGAGAATAAGTTCATTGTATCCAGCAACGGACGCAGCCAGTACCACCAGAGCGGTAAGACAGATGTCTGAGAAGAGAAAGAGTTAGAACAGGCTGTTAGGCACTCCAATGTGGCTGGGTAAGAGCGTACAATCATCAATATGGTCGACATGCCTCTTTGACTTACGTTGCCAGCTGGCAACAAGGCGCGCAACGACGAACGAGCCGGCAAGGCAAGTAAGGGTGATGGATACTATGAGAAAGCCCTTGTTGGAGACCTGCTCGGAAGTGCTGGATGAGGCGCTGGAAGACATATTGCCAAGTGACACAGCCTTTTCGTACAAGTCTCACCCTCTGGGGCAAAATTTAAGCAGGACAGTTGTTCAGCAGAGCGAGAGGTGGGCGAGCCGACCTATAATCTACAGACGGAGGGATCTGACGAAGCCAACTTCAAATGCATCAACGGTGAAGGGCCAGAAGGAGCCAATGGCCATGAGTGGGAACGATGTGGCAAGGGTGCAATGCATCTTGTATTGCATCGGGACGCGACCAATCCCTCTATACTATCACGTAAGATAAAATCGACCGTTGATCCTGACAGCAAAAGCATAGTAATCGTCAAGGGGTCTGCGCTAACGGTGCCCTAGCAGTGGGGGCGTAAATGGCGCGGTGACCCAACGGTGCGGCCCGCCAGTAGTACATAACCTTATTGCATGGATTGTGGATGCTGGCCTGTTGTCAGCTTGCCCTGTTCGCTGCTACGCCGCTACGCTCCTCGCGACGCGAGCTGCCTGCGTGTTTTCTTCACACTTCCCTACCCACCTACCTTTGTGAGCTTGAATATAGAGAGTTGATATCAGCATTCTTTCTTTGTCGACGGAATCCCCAAGTCTTTTGCGTTCCGGCTTCTATCCTCTGACCTTCTGCTTCCCTCTCAACATGGTTGTCTCCAAGGCTATCGAAACCCTCAAGGAGGCCTTTCCAAGCCACCAACTAGCTGTTGGTGGCACCGAAGAGTTCGACAAGCTGAACAAGTCCTATCTCTCCTTACTGCAGAGCGACCTTAAGCCTGCCGCTATCTTCCTGCCACGAAGCAAAGATGAGGTGGCCAAGTTCGTGCAGATAATCAAGCCGCTTGCGCTTAATGGCGACGCCCAATTCGCTGTTCGTGGCGCCGGGCAGCAGCCCGTGCCTGGCTGCTCAAATATCACCAGCAACGGCATCACCCTTGACTTACGTTTTCTCACGGGCATCGAGCTGAAAGACGGCATCATCGAGCTTGGAGCAGGCGAGCGATGGGGCCCAGTGTATGAGAAGTTGACCGAACAAAGCCTCGGGGTGACTGGAAGCCGGTCCGCACTGGGAGGCATCGGAGGGCTCGCATTAGCAGGTATCGCCAACCTCTTCTTTTGCATTCCTCTGTATTTGACTCTCAGTGTATCTCACACGTAATTGCTTCTTTTAGGTGGACTCTCATTTTTCTCCTCGCGAGAAGGCTTCATCTGCGATAATGTCGTCAACTACGAGGTTGTCCTGTCCACAGGCGAGATTGTCAATGCGAACGCCAAGGAGAATTCGGATCTATGGAGAGCGCTACGCGGTGGAGGAAATAATTTTGGTATCGTCACTCGTTTCGACCTAAGGACTTTCAAGCAAGGAAAATTCTGGGGTGGAGCCGTCTTCTACTTTCCTGCTAGCTTTCCCAGCCAGGTCCAACAGTTGTGCAACGAACTAAACAAGCCCGATGCTAGCGAGGAGACGCATATCATGGTCAGCCAGGGATTTAGTGGCGTTTTCGCAGACCTCGGCGGTCACTTTTGCATGAACCAGCTCTACTACACGCGTGAAGTCGAGAAACCAGCGGTGCTAGAGCCATTCGTTAACGTCCAACCCCAGGTCGATCAGCTGAATTCGATGCGTATGTTGACGCTGAAGGACGCCGCCAACGAGCAAGCGCAACAGTCGTCAGATGGTGTCAGGTAGGCGCTCATGACTTAGAGGCAGTATCTGTCACACATGCTAATTCATCTGTAGGTGTGCTTATATGAACACGACAGTCAAAGCCGATGCTGCCACGCTCATCGCTGCCTCTGACATCTTTACAGATGCTTTTCAACCCCTTAAATCTCTCGAGGGTCTTACAAGTGCTTTCACAGTGCAGGCCTACCCTGTGTCATTGCTCAAAAAGTGCGATAATAGCCTTGGATTAGACGCTGCCAATGGTCCCCTTGTGTCCATCCTGCTCCTAAATTGGTGGAAGAACAAGGGTGATGATGACCTCGTCATCCAAACGTTCAGGGGCGTGCTGGAAAAGATTGATGAGGATGCTGCCTCTCGGGACACCGCGGTCCCTTACAAGTACATGAATTACGCATACAACTTCCAGAATCCCATCACCTCCTACGGTACTGAACTTCACAAAATTCTGCGCGAGGTCAGCGAGAAGTATGATGCACAGGGTCTTTTCCAAAAGGGAGTTCCCGGTGGTTTCAAGCTTTCCTAAATGAAGAAACATAAAAGGGTCGGCCAGTTAGATGGCAGGTGCTGCTATGGCTCTTAGAGCAACGGTATGCCTTCGGATCACAAAGGGGTCGGATTCAGTGATAGAAGACGTGAGTAGGTAGTTGGTACTTGTGAATAAGTCAGTGGGGTGACGGGAAAGCGTAATGAATAGCATATGTCCCTTGAAAGAACTGTAAACTATTCATAGTTTGCTACTTTGACATCGTGCTCGACCTGCTCATTGATCGAGCACCCGTTGTCTGGTGTCAGATATGGTCGCAGTAAGACCTTGCACCCAGGTGATACTAGACTAGGTGGTGCATGGGACCCTAGGTCGATTTTTCGGAGTTTCCGACATCTGGCAACTGTCGATCGATCATCGGTCTAGCCAATCATTCTTAATATCCAGCAATTGATCCAATCTTCCGTGGTGACGTATAGCAAATTCTACAGCTGCCTTCCCATGTCGTGGAGGCTGGGCTCCAGCACACGAAATTGCGGCCCCTTCCCGCAATCCCAGTTCTGGAAACCCAAACTACGGTGACAGGGTCCCTAGCATGTTGCACTGCCGCCGTAAGAGCATTCAAATCTCTGTGCTCAGCGCTGGGGATCGGCGCCGTGGTCGTCCTTTTCAGCCCAGCTAACAGCATCTGAGAAGGAAAATGATTATCGGTTAATGTTCATTGGAGTCTCACCTCGCAGCGAGATCAGCCTGTTGCCTGGAAATAAGACCGTGGCATAAGCCGAATCATAGAGATCATCTACCAGGTCATTTTGGACGTCAATCCAAGTTATGCGTGTCTGGGGCTGTGCCTCTCGTACTGGATTTCGGCCATTTCAACGCAGATTAAACATCCGCGATCGAACAACCTTTGCTTCATATTTGCTAACGATCACATGGTCGGGAAAAATTCATCATACGATTGTTTATCACTCCCCCTGCTTTCCAGATATAGCCGGTTACAAACATACTCCACGCTTACTTGCGAAATGGCTGTGTTGATACAGGTGTTTGTTGCATTACTCATTCTTGCCTTATTATGGTCTCGTAGTCGAGCTTCAATCCGTAAGAATGATGAAACCCAGTTCCTGAAGATGCAGCCTGTAGTGGGGATTCGTGGCGAGCGGTTCAGTTGCCTATGGGCCGGATTGAAATCAGTTCAGTGCACATGCGTATGGACCTCTGAAGGGTATGCGAAGGTAGGTCATACCGCACTTCTATCTCGTATCACTATCTCTAAATTTAATATCAGTACTGCAGAGCAAATAAGCCCTTTACCATTCCTACCCTAGATTCTGGACCTATTGTGGTGCTGCCACGACAACTGATCAAGACTGTCTACGGACTGCCCGAAGATGTCTTGGACGTACATGGAGTGCAGGATGAAACCATGCAATTGCAATGGGTTTTTCCGGATCCACATCTACTCGCTGAAAGGCTACAATTCAATGTTGTTCGCAACCAACTCACCCAAAGCATCCCCAAAGTAACTCCCCGCGTAGCGGCCGAAATTGACTTCGGCTTCCAGCGGAGTTGGGGCCATGACACCGAATGGAAGGAGGTCAGGGTTTGGACCTCAGCGTTACGTATAGTAGCAGGTGCTGCAAATGGTGCATTCTGTGGGCTACCGCTATGTTCGTCTTCACAATCCCAACTATATACTTCATTTGTTAATTGCATCCTACTCCGGGCCAGGTCGTGATATTGTATTCTTAGACAGGATGAAAGATCATGCTATGGTCATTTTCTCCGGCGCCCTCATCCTGAACTGTTTTCCGAAGTCTCTGCAACCCTTCTTCGGGCCTGTGCTTTCCTGGGTTTCAGGCTTCACGGCGGAGAGGGCGATGAAGAGAAGTAGGCCAGTTGTTAAGGATCGATTGGAGAAGACAGCGCGATGGAAAGCCGAGCCTGGTTACAACTGGACACCTCCTGTGCGATCCTCAACTTTCAAAAGCACGCGTGTGTTCCAAAAACTAACAATTACGTATAGAATGACGCTCTCCAATGGATCATCGATGAATGCTACGCAAGCAAAAATCCGGAGGCGCAGCTTCATCCCAAGCGTGTGAGCCAGCGCTTACTATTTGTAAACGATGTTTCCATGTTGACGACAGCATACACCGCCCAGAATTTTATCTTGGACCTTTTCAGTACGGACCCTTCATTAGGTTATGTTGACATTCTACGTCAAGAATGTGAACAGGCACTGAATGCATCTGATGGCAAATGGACTCCGGAGGCCGTGAAAAGGCTTCGACTTGTAGATTCTGCGATACGAGAGTCCATGAGAATGAATCCCTTTGGAACACTATCGCTCCCGCGAAAGGTAGGTAAGGTTTTTAAATCTGTCCTCCATAACAAAAAGTTGATTCCTTATGTGTACGTGTAGGTTTTACATCCCGACGGGATCAGAGCAGATAACTGGAACTTCTGTATACCGAAAGGTACACGCATAGCACTGCCAACGGAAGCAATTCAATACGACGACAGTATTTACCCAGACGCACATCGCTACAACCCATTCCGCTTCGCGCACCCAGACGACCAAGAGAATGTTAAGGTGAAATCGACCGTGACGCTTGACGACAGCTTCCTAGCCTTTGGTGTTCCTGGAAGATGGGCTTGTCCGGGACGATTTTTTGCTCTTCTTGAGCTGAAGATCTTCGTTGCGGAAATGCTTTTAAATTACGAGGTGGAGTATATTAAGGAGAGGCCGAAGCCTATTTATATAATGTGGGCTAGATATCCGCCGGATGTTAAGATTCGGATTCAAAGGAGAGCTGGGACAGAGAAAGAGGGTAAACATTGTTGAAGAAAATTTGATAAATTTAATCTTTATTGCATCTTTGATATGCACATAACATGTGATGGTTGAGAGTCATGTGCAGATTATATATGGGTCCGGATCGGGCGGTAGGAGGCTGAAAAGCTAGAGATACAAGTATTAGAGACAAAAGAGAGAATACTTGAAGAAAAGTACAACAGGAAGCCCTTATACCAAGAATCTTCATTTTTGAACGGGAAATACATTAGCAATTGTGGGAAGCGATTGAAAACCTTGGATGTGGAGCTGTTGCTGTGCCGCAATCAAACATACTATCGAGGTGGCTTTTCAACGTAGAAATACCCACCCCGCCGCCGCTGCCTACCAAACATCCAGCCTCTTCTTCTTTCCTCCTCCAACCATGGTGAACATCATTCTTGCCAGCTGTGCAGCCATCGCTGTTGCTTTCATATACTCAAAAGTCTCGACATGGCGAAAGAACTACGCGGCTGCCCGACAAGCTGGCTTCCCGACCTTTTATTCACCGCACGTTCCCTAAACATCGCGGGTCAATCACTTGTACATGCTAATTGCAAGTAGAGTACACATTACCGACGTCTGGTGGATCATGCTCTATCCACTCCTGGCGCCTTGGGTGAATTTTCTTCCCCGTAGTTTGCGAGCCCCATGGCTTCCGTAAGGATTTACTTCATCCATTATGCGTTGAACTCGCTAAGATTTTATAGCCTTTCTCAAATCGGGAACATCTGGAAGTTCGGATATCAACCGTTCCAGGAGGCAGGCAGCGACACCCTGTTTCTGGCGACTCCCAAGGAGAATATGCTCTGGACCTGCGATCCCGCGATAATCAAGCAGCTCTTCACTCTCCATTCCGTTGAAGTCCCAGTCGATATGCTCAGATTCTACGATATATGGGGCCCAACCATCGGATCTGTGGAAGGAGATGAATGGAAGAACCATCGAAAAATTGTCACGTATGGGCTAAATCCCTCGACCCTCCCAACCGTGTGGAAGAAAACCATTCACCAGACCGACACTTTGATTGACCGCTGGGCCGAAGATAAATTTGTTATTCCAACCCCTAAACATTGGACATCACGGTTGGCGCTTCATGTCATCTCGAGCGTCTTCTTCGATCGTGAGATTGATTGGAGGGAGTATACCCAGGATGGCAAGCATTCAGCCGGAAACTACAAGATCAGCTTCGAGAGTGCACTATTCACGGTTCTCCAACGTCTTGGGCTCATTTTCATGGTGCCACGAGCTCTTCTGAGCGTACTACCTTTCAAGGTTTGCCGGGAGACTTATGTCGCTTTCACAGACTTCACCAAGTACATGCAAGATCTACGTGCAAAAGCGCTCGAAAAGATTGACGAGGTCTCCGCTAAACCGAAAAAGAATATCCTTGAATCTATAGTGATTGCCGGATCTGATCGAGCTTCACAAATGGGTAGTCGTCCCCTCCCGGAAAAAAGCGTCTTAGGCAACATCTTCTTCACCTTGATGGCCGGACACGAAACCACGGGAAATACCTTGGCTTTCACGACACTCCTTCTCGCCGTCTATCCCGAGCATCAGAAAGAGATCCAGAAAGAACTGGACCGTCAACTTGGCGATCGTCCAAAGCAAGAGTGGACCTCGGAACATGATTATCAGGTTCTCAACAAAGGTTACCTTGGAGCGGTTCTCAAGGAAGTACTCCGCCTCTACAACGTGGTCCAGTTCATATTCCGCTTAACTGTCGCACCAACCACAATGACCGACTCTATGGGCAAAACTCATCTCATTCCTCCAAACACGACCTGCTTAATCAACTTCTCTGCCTGTTTCCAAAATCCATCGACATGGACCCCGCAAAACGTTTCCCCTGAAAGACGAGCTGAGCTTCACCACTCGCAAGCCATTGATTTCGATCCCACGCGATGGCTTGGGGCTCCGGAAGATACCGATGTGTACTGGCCTTTTGGATACGGTTCGAGGCAATGTCCGGGAAAACCGTTTGCGCAAGTTGAGATGGTTGCGTTTCTGGCAACCCTGCTAAAGGACTACTCGATAGAGCTGATAGTGAACGATCAGATGTTGAAAGATTGCAATGACGATACGCAGATGGCTTGGCAGAAGACGCGGGATCAAGCTGTTATTCAGCTAAAGGATGATGTGGAGTTCAATATCAATATCCAGATGTTGAAGAAACTGCCGATTCGTATTGTCAAACGAGGTCGTTAGTCCGGCGAGCAATAATGCTGGGATGTGGAAAGGCGAAATGCTTTCTAATCACTCATGTTTCACCGTTGCTGTGGCGGACGCTCCCTCCAAAGGTGGAAATTTGGACTCTCTTTACATGCATACGAAATTGACAAAACTTTGGGTTCCGTACCATTACCTTCGCGTGCTCCGTAATATTGTCTTCCAAATCCCACAGCTGCCTTGGAACGATAGATTAACGTAGATTCCAACGACGACAGGTATCATTATTCGTCGTACTGTAGACTTCCAAAGCCACACAAGTTAAGGTAGATCCTATTATAAGCTGCTCTTTCGATAATCCTGAGGATGGTAACTTAGTCTAAGGCCTTGTACCCTGGTTAAATCCACTCTGCAGGCTGGTAGAAGAGAAAGTGGCAGGGGCAGTTTCTATCCTCTAAATAGGACGATTTGTTCCCTTTGAATCGGTCGTGTGGAGGCCACCCTTAGTTGTGGGGCGAAGCTCTTGAGATGACCTTATCGAACTCGCAATCTCGATTTTCAACGCCCATAATAACCTCATCATTGGTGCAAGCAAAGTTAGCTAAAGTCCTTCTACTTATATTTTGAAAGATGTTGATGGTTTTGGTGAACATGTGGAGTCATATGCCCTTCGCACTGTTCTCCTTAGTCGAAATATCTAAAGAGGTAAGCAAAACCCCATGGTCAACTTCACCATACTTAACACTATCTCTGCAATGTAGACCATCGACAGACTGCTGAAACAAGCATGGCGAGGCGCTGGAGGAGTTGACATCTTGTGACTTGCGTCCTCGAGCTACTCCAATGCGCCTAAGAAGAAAGAAGGCCAGGTGCATGACGGCAACAGCGTTCCGATTACACAGTCGTTCAAGTCGTCCTTCATCGGAAAAAAAATCGAGGATGTGGCCAACTGGATTAGAAACAAACCGGACAAGGTGGACCTCGATGCACACCATTTCGCTATATTAGATAAGACGGCGAATAATGGGTCTGTCATAATCTGCCCGGTAGGAGGAGAGCAATTGGAGGACTTCGAAGATTTGGATTGGATGCGTACGGAGGCTGAAGAGGTTCGGCAACGCTACAGGCAATGACGGCTTATTGATGGGAAGAGTTATGAGATGGCAATGGAAGAAATGGGCGAGGTGGGAAGCCAAAGGTTGAGTATTGAGGAGTTCTCCTCAAATATCTTGGAGGCGATTTTCAACATCCCAAATTCCATTTGCGTCTTCGGCGGACTCTATCGTCCGCGACTTTTGCCTTAGTTCGAGTGTACCGCACTTACCACAAGCGGGGACCAAACTCCATTATCGCCACACCGCCGCCAACAAATTTTGGGGAGCATTGTCCTCTCTTCCCAAGAGCAGTATAAGGTTTCGATTCGTACGCGTCCTCCACATCACCCCGTGCTAGAAGGCAGGCGACCGCTAAAAAGATTTGAGATAAGCCTCCTGGACTACTATTAGCAGGCACTTTCTCTGAAAACTTCGATGGTGGAAGCGCTCCTGCTGCCTGGAGTTAGCTTGTGGGGATGAGATCTCGACAATCCGGATATGGAGCTGAATGTCGATGAAACGCCATCACTACTAAATGGGCTTACTTGTTACTGGACCGAGCAAGAATCTCGGAAAAGACTATTTCGTTTGCAGACGCGGTAATGATGTAATGTCTGTTCCAGACTGTTCTTAATCTGGGTAAGTACTATGTACCTAGTCTTCTGCTGTGGGGGAAGGAAACAGAACTAGTTACTGGACGCACTGAAAGGGGGATGTGTTTCAAGCCAAGTCCATCGCAATCTCGTTAGCTCATATCTTCCCCTAGGACAACTCCTCCTTCAAAATAGTTTCATTGGGCATATTTCTCTTGGCTCAAGTAACGATCGCGGCTACGTGCGTAAGGCTTTGTTTATTCTTCTATCACAGTTGGACTGAATAAAACTGACCTCTTTCGGAGCTCCAATCCGGACCCCCACCCTGTGTAACTCATTATTACCTTTCAAAATCACCAGGCCAACGAGGATTTTCGCAATATCAATCATGTTATACTTACGTGAGAAGTACCACAGCAAACCTGGGTTCAACGCTCGTAGCTTTGTCCCAGACTTCCTGAATTTTTTTAACCCTTGATCCCAATGAGATGAGCGCCACATTACCTTCTCCGAAATAACAAGCTATTTTCCTATGAAATCAGACCTCAATCAACAGAAGCCAAAGGAACCAAGACTCTACTTATTGTCCATTTACACCGCGCTCGCCTCCCACTTTTACACGGTCTTTAGTCGACCCAAAATACCTGCGAAAACCAAGCATGGTCAAAGAAAACGATGTGATTGCAATCCTTATTGTGGTCTATATATTGCTTGGCATTGCTTTCGGAATCTACTTACGGCGAACAATGACGGACGCGTCGAATACAAAATCCTCATCGGTAGAAACCGGCACTTATAGTCCGCCATTACCATCACCCGAGCCACTGCCAGAACCTGAGCCCATGCCAGAGCCGATTCCAGCTCCAGCTCCACTTCCACCTCCTCCAGATCCACGACCCATCGCGCAGGGCCAACGAATATATGGAAGACAGAATAATGGACGGGGCAGAGGTGATGGGGATGTGCGGAGAGGGCAGCATCTGTATGGCCGAGATGGGCATGGTGGAAAGGGGTAGTATACCATGGATATATGAGTAGCGGTGAAACGGGATAAGGAGATACGAGGAGCAAAATGGAGGAAGGAGTACCGATTTTGCAGCAATTAGTTGGAGTTACCGTGTTTCCAGAAGGCATGAGCATGAGTTCATGAAAGGCTATAGTGGCGTTGCGTTAGGTGGAATTTTAGGAGTGTGGATTAGTGGCCTCTAGATTCACGCAATAATGGAGCACCTAGCCCTCATTTTTTATACCTTCAACAATTTACCGTTAAAGTTATGGTGTGTAGTTCTAGGATCTAGTTGCCTTCAATCGGCGCCACTGTAAAGGGTGTGCATAGTTCTTTTGGACTCAGTGAAGGTCATCAAAGCCACTTGCCCTCATCAAACCTAGCCAGAAAGCTTCGCCTAGGTATACAAAGCCAGTGCTCGTACTGAATTCAAAAATGTCTCATGCATAATCGCTTCCAATTGTAGGGCAGACAGACTTTAGTCTGTAGCTATCGAAAAATCCGAATACAGATAACGAAGACCTACAACTTAGACAAACTCCACCTCAATAACCTCCTCATCTTCATAAGTTATACCGCCATACACTAGCTTGAAACTCATACTGGCTGAATTCAATTTCATTTCAATATCAAAGTTTGCGACATTATACATCTGCCCATCTGAGCCGACTTGTTTTAGCAACCGGTCTTCTGGAATATGATCAAGATTTGCTCTGATAAGGAATTCGGGAGACTCAATGCGGGCCAATCCCGCGCCCAGCTCAGGTGTTAGTAGACTAATTTTATAAAGATTGTAACCGAGCATGGATGTTGGGAGCGGGGAAACTTATTACATACAAGCAACATTGCGGCACAAGCACCACAGCTAACTGCTCATCCTTCTACGCTCCGCAAACATCATCCTGACGATCTAATTATCGTGTGGTCAGATCGCTCACTTCTCTTAAGGGTGGGTTGAATGCCGCACCGCTTGTCCGGTAAGCTCGTCAGAACCTCTTTCCAAAGAGAGTCAAATCTGGATAAACTAATCAGGGAAATTTAGTTGAAGCGTAGTCTTTTTGTAGAAATAACAAGAGTTCGTGCCTCCTAGGTTTCATTGCCTTCGTCTAGTTGTGGTTCGAAGAAAGATTAGCTTTGGAAGGATTGGCGGTCATACTAAGGATTTCACTAGGCGCTCTTAGTCCTCATCACAAATTTGTGGCTTGCTGACTCGGAAATCACGGACACGCCCCTCTTAACGTCATGCTACTGCTATATATAGTAGGAAAGGCGCACCAGAAGTACAGTTTCTAAGTTTTTTGTTGTTGTCGCAGTCATGGTTGATCTCTTTACTCTGTTTCTTCTAGGCATTTTATTTCAATTACTACCCTTCAATACGACCGCCTTCGATGTCGTTGATTATAACGAGTTTAATTATCAGAATATCACTCAACCTTCCACTACGCTTTCGGCCGGTCGCAAAGCAGTGTGCACCGAAGGTTTTCTCGAAGTTCCGGTCATAGCGAAGAATAAGAAGATCCTGTACGATGGACCAAAAGACAACTTAGAGCTAACCGCATTTCTAACGGACTTCTTTACAATTGGTTCCAATTTAAGCATACGCTTTGATGGCGGAGAAGCCCCTGTTGTCGAAACCTACACTATTTTCTCAAGGCTCTGTGTCCCCGCAAACAGGACCACGAACACCGCTAATAAGTTCACCACTATTCAACTTCTTACCCACGGAGGTACCATAGACAATACGTATTGGGATTTTGCAAAGGACTATAGCTATGTTGACGCTGCTGCGGAAAGAGGGTATGCGACATTCTTATACGATAGGCTAGGCACCGGGAGGTCGCAGCATCCAGATGGCACTCAGATCGTCCAGCAGGCTGTTCAACTAGAGCTTGCGCATACTATTGTTTCATGGTTGAAGAAGGGTGACATAGGAGGCATCTCCTTCCAAAACGTTGTTGGCATTGGTCACTCTCTCGGCTCGGCTCTCACTCTGAGTGTCTCGGCCAAGTACCCTGATGATTTCTTAGCAGTGATACTCAGTGGTTATTCGGCTTTTCTAACGGGATCGTCCCTTGGAATTCCTTCAATGGCATTCCAAATTGCCAACACTGAACCCTCTAAACAATTCAAAGGACTCGACAATGGCTATATGACCCAGGCTGCAGTCCCCCAATCCCTACTATTTGGATTCTACCATTATCCATATTTTGACACTCAAAGTGAGCCAGGCCGTAGTGTGGAGCTGAGGCAATGCTAATGCTCTGTAGTTTTCGAGCGTTAATTCCTTTCGCGACAAACCCAGTCTCTCGGTGAACTATTGACCATAAACCCTACATATCTAACCGCATATAAAAAGCCAGTCTACATAATCGATGGCCGACAGGACTTCCTTTTCTGTTAAGGTGACTGCCTACAGCCGAGCGATATTCCAGCACAGGCGCTTTTACTTTTCTATCCCGATTCTGCATCGTCCCAGGCCGACTCTATTCCGAACATGGGGCACAACATTAACCTTCACTTTGGTGCTTCTGAAGCATTCAGCAAAATGTTAGATTTCTTGGAAGCGAATAGAATAAGCCCCTAGCACTTGCAAGAAAATGGATAAGTTGTTTTATGAGACGTTTAGAAATTCTCCTGGGCTGCTTAGATAAGTTGTACTTTTCTCATTGGTGGGTTAGAGGAAGCCAAGGTTAGGTCCATGGGATCTTCTGCTCCGGTTGTAGCATCGAAATGTATGCTGTTTTTGAAATGATTGAAGAAGAGTTTGATTAAGCTTAACTACACGTAAGCAGTGATTATATTTAAAGCTCTTATTTATCGCTAATTTCATTGAATGATGTAACGGTGTTGCAACGTTTGAAATGATTTCGTTGAAGGTTTTAGGTGTGCGAGTGATTAGGATAGCAGAGTTAGCAGGATTGAAAGGCATAGCACATAGCAAAATAAGTTTGCTCTCGAAATGATGCTGGGTGGTAGAGACTAGCTCTTATTACCTTATAGAGAATAGTGATGTGCGGGTTCTTAGAGTTTATTTCCACCGAGTGGAACCTAAAGAAAGGACTGGCCAATTTATAGAGGAAAGCTTAGGTCCTTTAAGTGTCTCGTTACTAAGTACTCCTATGCCTTTCCCTCTGCATAACGCTTCATTAATTTCTTGTACTCAGCCATACTATTGATTCCCTTCAGCATACCATTTGGCTGCAAGCCCTAATCATCCATTAGCTTAGCCCTAGTCTCCATAGCCTTTATCCAAGAGGGCCTAGAAGTTATCTGCTCGTGCTAGGCCTTTATATTTAGAAAGCCATCAAACTTAGCATCCGGGGCACAGAGGATCAGAGAGTTGATTCTGTCGTTCCAAGTGGTAAATGCGAAAGGTAATCTTATCTCTTATGAGCTATTGCTTGCCTTCTAGACAGCCCTCCAGACCGCCGAGAACGCGCTTAAGTTTGGTGTTACATTGCTCAATCGCAGAAGGAAGCTTCTTGGAGTAGAGGACATTGAACCAGCCGGCCTGTCCAAAGTAGGGTCCCTGACTGCTGACTTGAAACATGAGCTATTGATTGAGATAGTCGCGCTTCTTTAAGGTATTATAGGTTAGAATTTTCTTAGTGTTTTATTACTCTACAAGGTAAAGTATAATAGCACCAGTTTCCTAGTGCACAAGATTAGTGTTTAGATCCTTAATTGCTTTTTCTTATAACATATATTAGCCTAAATAGAACTTAGTATATTAGTAATTAAACTTATACCTAGGGCACAACTGTTAGGGTTAAGGTTTGTAAAAGGCTTGTTCTTTACGTCGTTGAACTTGAAAGAGTTAATCTTCTATGGCACTCCCAGTTCCTCCAGAATCAGGACGACCTTCTAGGGATTTGGGCCCGCAGCTGGCAATGAATTAGCCAAGCATAGCTTAAGCTTCTGCTGGAAAGGGATATTGTACTCACGGACCAAATGCACACGAATTGGCTTTGCTATTTTGTTTATAGTAGTATTGAGTGACGAGAGATTGCTGTCAAACTTTTGGAAAGAGGCTGCCAGGAATTGAAGTGAGGTAATTGGAAAAGGTGATGTGGATTGAAGTAAGAGCTTGGGGGCCTAGTGAGGGAGACTTCAACGGCGGTGTCATAGGCGGAAATGCAGCAAGGCTGGTGCGCGTACCCTTGTGCGGCGCAGCGGCCCCCAACGGGAGGATCCTCCCGACTCTTCGAGTAGTTCCGGCTGTATGCATTAGCACTTGGGTGGTCGAGCAACTTAGGTGCCGTTACTTCGATATCGCGAACGGGTATTCGGGGGTGTTCCCAGCTGAATCCGGCTATCTGCATTTGTTAGATGATATCTCTAGGTATCTGTATGCCTTCGTGGTTCTAATCTGCTTGCTCCTTCCGCGCCTTGCCAACCTTGCCCTCGTGGTCCGTGTATTGCCGTGGTGTATAGCTTACATCCTTACAGATAAATATGTGATGAACGGGCGTCATGTCCCTTGCTTAGTGCTTACACTCGCTGTGGCTAGCTATGTGCAATGCGGCGTGGGTTATGCCCCAGATTTCACCATTGTGCCAGGCTCATGATCTAGATGTCCCTTGATATGCGACAGTTGTTTCACGTTACTGTTTCTAGCAGCTCACGCAGGCGGCAGCATAAATACAACTAACTTATAATGGGCTCGAAATTAATGCCAGAGACATGCGTCCTATCTTTGCTACGTGCATGAGAGTCAACCATTCATTCAACTGATATACCATCAGCTCGTTAACCCAGCCGTTTGGTCCCCGAAGCTATTACTTACCACGGTTGTTGTTTCAATCCGCTTGCTTTCTTTACATCCCTACCCACTCAGTGAAATCGGCCCCATGTTATTGACAGCTGTGAGACCTCATATGGCTATTCCTAGGTGGAATACCACAATTTGTTGCTTTTGATTTGGCAAGGGAAGTAATCCGATTGGCGATTAGTGTTAGGGTTGCCTTAAAGCCTTCGAAATTTGGATCGAGTAAGCATTGAAGAAGAGTTTGATTCGTTCGCTAGGAACGGCCGACTTGTGGGTACAGACTGCCGGACCGATATTTACGGCGCTTTCCAAATGAAGGGATATTGACTAGTTACTCCATTTTTGATTGGATGCGAGATATGAATTAAACGTTAGTGGTAACATCGTCTTAGAGCTCCTGCTTGTGCAGAAGAGTTTGGTAAAGCTCAACCACGTGTAAGCGGTGATAATGTTTGAAGCTCTCATTTGTGATTCTTTTCATTATATGGCATTCAATAAGATACTAAGGAAACTTAATAATATCCATTGTCTATAGAGAACGATACTGAAGGTACAATGTAACTTCCTACTCGTGGAGTAATCTCTAGCAAAAACTACAGAGGCCTGCGCTAAATGAAGGTGTGAAGCATGCCTTATCCCCGCGAAGAAATGATTAATATTTTATGCCTGAGTTATGTTCCCTGCGTCGCATCATGAACTTTGTCGAGGGATTCATGAAGACGAATTCGTGCATGACCGAGGTTGGTGGTCGCTGCCCGTCAGTGAATCTGAAGTCGTATTCGTCAAGAAGCTTCACCAGAATGACCTTGGACACAAGACTTGCAATAAATCTCCCCGGGCATGCCCATCTTCCGGCACCCCATCTATGGTCTTCGCCTTCAACGCTCCTGAATGGCTGCGCACGGTGGCTCTCAAAGTCGTGATTATAGGCGCGCAAAGCATCGTATTGCTTTGGATCGTGGAAAACGTTCGGATTCATGGACGTGGAATGACCCGAAGTGGTGATGTATTGTCCTTCTTTAAGTCTCAGGCCGTTTGATAGAGTGAGATCTTTTTCCACGTATCGACTGTAAACAAGCAAGCTTCCAGGTGCGAGTCTCGATGTCTCTTTCATGGCTGAGTCCAGTTTGTCCAAGCTGTCAAAGGCTGCTTGATCCCACTTTCCCTGCACTTCGTTTTGTTTCTCACGGATCTCTTCGCGAATTTCTTCGAGAAAATTTGGATGAGCAACTAGATCTGCTATGACGCCAACGATAAAGGCAGCGGAGCTGTATGTGCCGCCAGCGATAATAGATCCTACGAGGCGAGTGAGCATGTACGGGTCGGTATACTCCCCGTTCTTATCTTCCGCAAGCATCCATGATATCAAATCCTGGTTGACTGAACCCTTTTCCTCCCTTTGGCGTCTTTGAACCTCAGGAACAACGAAGTCTTCCAAGGCCTTCCAACTCCGCTGCAACTTCCACTTGTGCGGAAGAGTCCAAACAAGGATGAATTGCAAGGGCCGTGGGACAAGTCGCATGACAAACATAATCGAGAATACTATCACTGAAGTTAGTTCTGGTCTGGTTCGTGCTCAGTGTTCACACATACCATTCAATGTATGCTCATAGCACAGACGTATCAGCTTAGGGTTATCACAGGTTGGAGCACCAAAAGTTGACAGGGCTATTGCTTGACTGATACAATGAACCACCTTATCGAGCGGGTTTACTGCGCTCCAGGAGACAGTATCTTGTGGAAACAACTCAATGATGGCGCATTGGATTCGGCTGCTCGCAGGCTTGAGTAAAGTCGGAAGGGCGGGAGTTACTCGAGAGAGCAGCATCTTGACATGGTGATTGGTTTTCTTTACTACGTCCATTCCGTTCAAGTATCCGGTCAGAGACATTGAATGCGACTTCCTAGAGCTTATCATGTCCTGAGGCAACTTATTGAGCTCCATTATGAACTGTGGTGGAAGGACGATCACATCGGCGTCTCCACGGGCAAGTCGATATGGTCGACCTTGATACTAAAAGCCCTCAGCATCAGGAACTCGCGGCGAAGGGTGGATTTTACCTTCTCATATGCGTCGTCCAAGATCTTGATCGACCCAAATGCCCAGCGAAACCGGGCGAAAATGCTAGGTTCAAGAGCAAAACGACGGTTCACTGTTGGAATGTCATTTTCCTTATAAGAGGCAAGGCGACGAATAAGGTATGACAAAGACAGTATGACGGAAGTAAACACTGCAATTCTTAGGAAGCTTGTAGGCCCCAAAAGAGCGAGATCAATATTCGGGTGGTAAAAATGTGTGTTGCTTGCCATCGTAAGTGAAAAGATCAAATCAAATCCAAAGTTTCAGTGAGGGATGCCGGTGTCGAAGCCTCCGGCCCTGCATTGGTATATCAAGTCGAAGCACTGCCTGCGGCGAGGCTTTTTGCTGTAATATAGAAGATAGACGCCGGGTGGTTATGATGAGCCGCACCTAAATCGCCTACCAGGGTAGCGCAGGGGAGTGATGCTCGAAACCAAAAAAAAATAAGACCTTCCAGATCGTGGAAGTTGGGGCCAAAGTTACGGCCAACGGTCGAGTTAATAAAAATTAATGTAACAATACTGGATGTGCGTTGGCTCTCACACCAATGGACCGGGGTAAGATATGCAGTAAGCGAGGCACAGCATGTCGGTACGGAGAGTCGGTATACGGGATTGAACGGAGACATTCCCTCTCGTCTCTCATCATCCTTAAAGAGCGGTGCTGATCACAAGAATGCTACCTTAACTTCAGTTGGATGTCGGATTTCTAGGCACTCTTAAAACACCAGTTAACACAACATGTCTTCAGTAAGCGCTACAAAGCAACCTTCTCTAATCACCACAGCACTCGTGGTTGTATCGGTCATCTTCCCATTTTTATCGTTTCTGGCGATCTTCTTTCGATACCGAGCCCGTAGAGTCGCTCGACAGCCATCCTATTACGACGACTGGTGGATCGTGGCTTCATGGGTACAGAACGGCTCCGCGTGTACGTGAACTTGTGCTGACAAGGCATGTGTAGATTTTCACTTTGGGGGAGAGCATAATCATCTGGGTCTTTGCCGCGGAGATTGGAATCGATTATTTTAGCGTCAGTCTCTTGAAGGGAATTACGGGATCTCTCAAGGTATGTTGTTTGCCGAATCGCTTACCGCAAACTTGGAGTTGTGATGCTGAGAAGGCCTCGACAGTGTTTATGGCTTTCAAGCGCATACATTCAAGCGCCTCTTGCCGCTGTAAAGATCTCCGTCCTACTGTTTTACAAGAGAATCTTCGATATCCCGGGGCTGTCTCGGAAATTCAAGATTGCTGTGTGGGTTGCAATCGCCATAGTGACTTGCTGGAGCCTCATATTTTTCTTTGTAAGTTGAAGTCTATCATTCCAAATGAACAAAGCTAATCATGCTATAGTTGATGCTGTTCCAGAGTGATCCATTCTCTGGCTCCTGGACTGGTCAAGGCAGATTACGATTCGATTCCGCAAAACTTGGATTTGCTCAAGTTGGATCGAGCATCGCCCTCGATGTTGTTATTCTGTGTTTTCCCCTGCCCGTCATCACCAACCTTCACTTGCAAACAAAACGAAAGGTGACGATAAGCATGATTTTTTGGCTGGGCGCCTTGTAAGTAATTGTCAGTTACCTGCCACGCATCAGATCACTGAATTCATATAGCTGTTGCATTGCGGCCGTTGTTCGTCTGGTGCTGCTCAACCAGTCAATTCACCAAGTCATTGATTCACAGGGATTTAGTCAAGTGTGTAAGTACCCGTCAAATTGTTCCAAATCCAAGAATATGTCCACTAACACAATCAGTCCTCCAATCCAAGAATTTTATTTTCGTGGTTCTCGAGTGCAATTGCTCCATCATTGCTGCCTGTTTGCCCTGCTATGGACCGCTTGTCCGAGGGCACAGAAAACCGGAATCCCTCATACGGAGCGTCAGATCGATATTCTCTCTTCGTAGCGGGAGCTCCAGCACTGCTGGCGACAATAGCAACTATTCTAAATTTGGGGACGGTGACGTTCCCGGTTCCAGCAGCGAAACACACATTGCACTTAAGACTTCTCCTAGGGATTTTAACCCTATGTACCAGGGTCACACCACCGTCAATGTAGAGCGCCTTTCCCACCAAACCGATGAGCAGCTAATCGACAATCGCTCTGGAGGGATCAATGTCACGAGAGGAGTCCAATTATCAAGGAACTGAGGACGAGTGATCCAAGGCCACGAGTAGCCACTTTTTGGGGGCAAAGAAGCTTGGGTATTGAGCTGATGGGTTTTGATTGGAGGAGGTTACTTTTCTCGGGACCACCATTTTTGCCTGTACGATTATCAAATCGACGAGTTTATGGAGTCAGTTGTTGTGGACTTAACAGAGGCGAAGGTTCAAGTACTTTTGACAACCATCCGGTATGAGTGTGGACTGAATGATTGCCCTTTGCTCCTGGAAGAGGATACAGATGCTATTTTACTCACTGAGCAGCCCCAGAAGAGAAGGAAACTGTACAACAGAACCTCACATTTGAGCACTGATCATGCATCAGACTTAGTATCCATTGAAAGTATCATCAAGATTTTGAGAGACTTCATCAGACATGTTCTTCGACACCCATGTGTTCTCCAATCTCCCGATTGGGTCCAGCGAGAACTAGCAGTCGAGATTCACAATTTTCTCGTGGCGCACATCAACCACAATAGGGACAACCTCTCCTGGAAAGCAATACGACAGAATCAATACGACAAATACATCCCTGAAGATGTATCCCGAAACAACTATTTCAAATGGGTCCGTTCCAGCGGATCCGATGACACCAGCTATCATTATGTTCAAGTATTCTTGCATAATACAGGCTGAACTGAAGTCTGCCTTTATCAAAGTGTGAGCACCAATTCAAGCTCAGATTATTTCTTCAATGTTGCTGTGATTGGAATATGTCAGCTAATCATGTGAGGTTTGCACATAGCTAAGATATTACACTTTGCTATGCATTGTAGGGTAGCAGTGACGGTGTGCATGCAACCGATCAGCTATCTCCGGAAGAGGCGGTAGGTACTGCGGGAGAGGCCTCATCCTTTAATGGTAGAGGCGTCTGCATCTGTAAGTCTGCTGGGGAGAACGGGTCAATTCTGTATGCATCCTGCCATATACGGAACCATGCCCACCATCTTCGTATTGACAGCCATCGAATAAACCTACTCAAACGGTGAGTACACCAACAATCTGCAGGACGCAATACATCAACGGATAACTCGGACCGTCTTACTGGCTATCCTCCGTTTGCCTAGCCAACACATCGCGCAAATTCGAGAATTGATTGCGGCACAGTCGCGCAGTCATCACGGCTTCGGGCGTTTATGCAGAAGCAAGCAGGGTTGTTTCAAGTAAGGCTAGGATACGCCCAGGTCGGTACCGATTTTTCGGCAAAGAGGCTTTCATGGAGCATCCCAGGAGCCACCGTCATGGATACTCGGTCTCCATCTCCACGCAATGCACCCTCTCCCGGTCCCTGTTCAGCGCTCCGCATGAGATTTCGGCAATATAATGTGCCTCCCCCATCCAGAGGACAAAATCTAACCCTAATCAGCCAGCAGGGGCGCTGCACGGACGACGCCCTATGTGGTCACCGTTCACTGTGGTCTGTGCGAAGGAGCTGAATCCCATGGCTGACTGCAGCGGATAAGTAGATCTTTTCGTATCTTGCAATGGTGGAAATCGTGGAGCCGGTGGCTTTAGGCGATCTGCAATGCTCAACAATCCTCCGGCTTATTTAGACATTCCGTGCTGGACAGCCGCCGACTTGCAGGCAGCTGTGCCGCAGGTCGATCGGAAGTCCTTCAGAGACACCCTTGCCTCAGCTTTCCGACTATCCTGCGGCGAAGTCGGGTGTTTCGGAGATCCCGTCGGCCTTTTCTCGAGTAAACATTCTCAAATAAACATTAATCTGAATGTGCTAGCTTACTGGGCAGTCTCGGAGAAAGTGAGCATTCAGAGACCAAAACCGTGGAACTAATCCGTATCAACTTGTTACGATTTCCATGCGTAGCAAGGGTAGCTTTCAGCTTGATTTCGAATCAAGTCCCATAGTGACAGTAGTGATCGAATGATTCCCTATCGAATGTAACCATGAAAACATGCCTTGCGTGACAAAAAACAGGCGAAGCATGACTCCCAGCTGAAAGAGCCACAATTCATGACAGGTCCATTATTGAGTTCTTTGCAAGGTGTTCATGGGGCGAGCGTGACTCCCTCGTTACCTGAACGAATGTTCCTCCTTAAATGACTCGAACACTCCGTGGACACGCAACACGTGTCCCGAAGTTGGGAAGCTTCTCAATTCAAGCGGTAGGGAAAGAAAAACTGGACCATGGATTGCTGGAGGAAGGTAGTTACTCCTTTCCATGACTACCGTTTATCGTAGCGCCAATGTTGGGCCTCGAAATATGCTAGGGCAAAGACCCTAGATATGTTCTTAGCTCTTCCCAACATAGCTACTCCTATCCCAATGCTTCTTCGTCTTGCTTCATCTTCTCCTGGTATTCCGCCATATTGCTGATGCCCTTTGGCATACCATTCCACATCAAACCCTGCTCATCCATCAACTTCGCCCTAAGCTCCATGGCTTTCTTCCATGAGTTCCTCGAAGTCATGCGCTCATGCCAGGCCTTGACATTAGGAAAACCCTCAAATTTATCCTGCTCCGGAGGCGCCATGAGAGTGGCATCCAATCTATCGTTCCAAGGAGCAAAGGCAAGATCGGCAAATGTGCATTTGTCGCCCACGAGCCATGATTTCCTCTCCAGGCAGCTCTCCAGAACGCCTACGATGCGCTTGGCTTCCGTATTGTAGCGCTCAATAGCTGATGGGAGCTTTTCTTGGTGGAGAACGTTGAACCTGTTGTCGTCAGCGTTTCACTTCATAAAACTTGAAGTTAAATGACTTGGCAGGGATGCTCACCATCCAGCCTGCCCAAAGTAAGGGCCCTGTCCGCTCATCTGGAACATGAGCCACTGGTTGAGATGATGTTTCTCAACCAAAGAATCGAAAGTCAATTTCTTCTCCGTGTCATACTGCTCCACGAGGTACTGGATAATGGCACCAGACTCCCAAAGGGTGAGGTTGGTGTTGGGATCCTCGATGGCTTAGAGATGCCATCAGCATTCGGGAGTCAAGTGAGCATTGCTAGTAGGCGAATACGAACCTGGAACACGGCCATTGGGATTGATGTCGATGAATGGCTTCTTTTTGACGTTCTCGAATCTGATCGAGTTGATCTCGTAAGGCACGTTCAACTCCTCTAGGATTATGATGACCTATTACGTTGTCATCAACACGAGGATATGGATGCTACGAAAGGCGTAATTACCTTCCAAGGATTTGGGCCCGGAGCTATTGATTCGTTAGCGGGATTCAGAGTGAAGGGGTTCTCTTTGGTTGAGGTTTGCACTGACGAGACATCCAAATCCGAATCGGCTTCGTCATGATGAATTCTACTAACTTCTCCGAGTATGTTTCCCGCGGGAAAATTGTGTTAAGTTGTTGAGAGGGTGAACGTGGGGTTTGAGTCGGCGAGAAGCGCTACCTAAGTTCAGCCGAGAGTGAGTCGGCCTACCAGCTGACAAGGCGTATGTCTTGCTGATCGAATTGAGTATTCATGCGAGGGACAAGTTCAAATAGAAGAGATGTTGTTATTCAAGCTTTGTGTAATGCTACGAGACACTAAAGTGTCGACAGCGGGACGACGTGAAACAAAGCTGAAAAGGAGTGTGCGGCGCAGTTGTGCGGCGCAGTTCTGAGGTAATTAAACCTCCACATGCGGGGCGGCGTGTCTGGTGGAACTTCAACAATGTCAAAAGTAACGCTCGTGCCCTGGATTGGGTTGTTAGAGCGACTCCTTCAATGGACACGGTGTCGAAGAGAAGGTTGGAGGCTTGGAGTTGAATATTCTAACCTTAGCGTTGATCGACTTAGGGCAGTGCAGGGGCCATATGTTCCTCCCCACACCGAGCTCAAGAACGTCGTTGCCAATCGCTGTCCCAGGTCCATATCAAGTATCGAATATTCGACACAGAGATGACAACTAGAATAGACTAAAACCTAAATCAAGACATAGTAACCTCAGAGAAGCTGTAAGCAAGCCCACCGTCACCTATTACCGTCAGCTATTATTTAACACTAGCTCCGGAATACTGGCTATAGAACCCAGATCCAAAATTAGGAGGATGTTGAGTGCGTGGGCGGCTACTGCATTGGTCCTTTTTACCCGCTGTCTGCCTGGGGCGTATTTAATAGATGTATAGATATGATAGCCTGCACGCTCCTGTTTTCTTTCTGCCTCGTTTGAATGCAACCATGGCCGATCTGAAAGGCACAATTGTCGTGACCGGGGCAAATGGAGGTCTCGGCAGCGCTACCGTTTCCCAAATCGTTTCATCGCCGCAACTGAACGCATCTTACCATGGAGTGTATACAGTCCGTAATGCCGCCACTGCACACTCTCTCGATGCCGCCCTTGTCAGCCCGCAGCGGGGCAATAGAGCCTCGTCACATTCGCACGAGAAGATCTCGCTGGACTTATCGCGGCTCAGCAACGTCCGGAAGGTGGCGGCCGAAATCAACGAGCGCGTCGCTGCTGGTATAATCCCTCGCATCCACGCTATCATCCTCAATGCCGGCTACGAGGAGTTTGAGAACCAGACGTGGACTGAAGATGGGTTGGACACGACCTTCGCATCCAACTATCTGGGCCATTGGCTCCTCACGGTATTGTTGCTGCAGAGCATGGATTGGGAGGTAGGGCGAGTGCTCTGGATTAGTAGCTGGTCTCACAAGTGAGTTTACTCGAAAGCTTCCAAGCACCAATGTCTTGAGATGATAATAAGCTGACGTATCGCTCGTTATCAGCCCGCATGACCCGCGTAACTCGTGGAACGGATCTTTCAAAGAGGCTAAATACAACACCATTTTCAACTCCGGAAGCATTGATCGTATTGCCAAAGGCAGCTGGAGTTCAAGCAAGGATGATAAGACTGGATGGGCTGCAGGATACAGGCGGTATGGCGCATCCAAGCTGTGCGGCGTAACCACTATGTGAGTCCACTCTCTTCCATCGATTCGGTCTTTAGGACCATCTGACCTTTCTGTGTAAAGCTCCGAGCTTCAACGTCGTCTCGATCAGGACTCGGTTCTCAAAAACATTTCAGTCCTTGGAATCGATCCTGGATTAGTTAATACCGGTATAGTTCGCCGAAGCGGGAGCTGGTTCTTGCGTGTACTCTTGTGGCGGTTCTTGTTGCCAGGCATAGCAGCTATTCTGGTCTACTTCTTTCCCAATGGGCCCCTTCGTCCGGCTAAGAAATCAGCGAGCGATATCGTTGCCGCTGCGCTGAAGAGTGGTCCTCCACCACTCAGCGCTAGACCAAAGGGTCTGTACCTTAATGGTTCGGAGCTGGGTTCTCGAAATCCAGAAGCCAAGGACCTCGCCAATGGAGCCATGTTGTGGAGAGATACGCTACGCTATACGCAGTTGGAGGATAGAGAGACATGCCTTGAGAACTGGCGCTAGCATTTCAAATTTTGAAATATTTCTGGCTACTGCAGTGCGATTCATCTTAGAACTGTCATGGGTTATAGTTTGCTTGTGTTCATCCTTAATTTTATGGAAATTGGTACATTTGTAGCTCCTTGTTGCGGCCATTGTCCACACGTATATGTGGCTTCCACTTTCCACTCGTGTCTCAAGGTTGGCGGCCATCCGCTCCCGTCTGGGTGATAGATAATTGAGAGGTGATAAGCTGGAGTATGTGAGATTTCCAGCTATGAAGGCGGCGCTCAACCTGCAAGGGATGGAGTCGTATAAGTGGGAGGAATTGAATCCGGATTGCTCAGGTACGGAAGAAGTTGAGTATTAAGGCTGCAGTTACGGTGGGCTAGAGCGCCCATGCATGGAATTTGACGATGTCACTGCTTCCTAAATGGTGCCACTTCTTCCCTTCTCAGTATTGTATCGTTGTTTCCTTGCTTTCGCTCCCAGCTCAGGTTACCTCGATCGTCACGTTCTCGCCTACTCTCAGCTTTTCAGGTTTCAGTAGCCATCTAGATCGTTACCTCCTTTCATATAGTGTTTTCCTCTTTCCTCGTGCTGATGAGTTCCTATACATGTTATCTCTGGCATACTATACTTCGATCCTCTTCGGTCTTCCGCGGGATTAGTCACCCGACCCCGGCTTTGAGATCTGAAAAACATGTACACGACACCATGGGCCATCTACTTCAAGATAACCCTCCTCAATCACTCCAAGGTTCTAATAACTCAATTAGCTAAGTCTACTACATATATGCGACTCCAAACTAGCGGAACAAGATAAGTCACATGATCAATACGATCATGTAACTTGTTCTTCTAAGCCTCCCCCTTTAATTTCGCTAAACATCTCATCTCCTGAATCTTCAGTTTTACCATGTTAGAATCCAATTTCCTCAACATAGCAAAATACAGTAGGTGTTGTTGGGAACTATTCCTTGGGGTTCCGGTAGCGAACTGGATTTGAGTTCGTTCCCTGAGCTCAATCGTGCTATGTAGGGCGGCCTCAAAGCCCTATATAATGTCAATTCTATCCCCCTTCTTCAGTTTTCCTCTTCCCATCCTCTTCCCCTTGAGTACTTTCTTACTTAAACCTCTTTTATCTGTACTATGAGCACTTTGACTCGTCTTTTCCACCAGCTTCACTAAATAAACCCCATTGTAAAAGGCCTTGGCCTCCGGCATAACCCTCATCGTACCATATCACAGTGGGTGTTAGAACACGATAGAGTCTGGGCTGCCCATCAACCTCGTGGAGATCCTTCTTGCTGTCCGTATATGCGGTTCGACCTGGGTATCATCGTCTAAGAGGAGTATCGAGCCCTCAACGGGCATTAAAGATGTCGTGCGCAAGGCTTTCCGTTATTACATTAGCAGTAAAAAGCTAAAATCTAATAAACTATCCCATCTATTGCGAGTTCATGGCCGTTTCCAATCAGAAAGTGATCGGTTCCGGGAAAACAAGACTCGCAAAGGGTGATTCTCAGCGTTCCGGCTGGTCAAATCCAATGGGCTGAATTCGATCAGTGTCTTGGTCGTCAATCTTTTGGAACCCTTGTGAAGTTGCTGATCCGTGGAGCTGATAGCCTAACTATCAATAGATTTAGACTTGGTTGGCCTCTTCATCAATTTAGAGGCAACCATTGCGAAAGCTAAGGTATTCATTTATCCTCGTACAAAAAAGCATTTGAGGCTTGGACTATTCTGGACCACAAAATAAATCAAGTACCTTTAGCACCGGAGGTGCATGTTAGGCAATTGGTATTCCTCGGTGAACTCCGCTCCCACAAGCTCATCAACTGAGTGTCACCTTACCGCGAGATCTCCAATATCTCTGGTACTTAATGGGCCGAGGCAAGAATCATCGCAATGCCTTGTGGTACAAACAATGTACGGAATGACTAACCAATTATATTGACCTGTGGTCTGTGTGTGTCGAGCAGCCGAGCTAGCCGTTAGAAGTTACAGAGGATGCAGCACAATACGTAGACTTTGCGCTAGGGTTAGAGTGGATAACATCTCAAAGTATACCTAAAGATAGAGAACTAGAATAGTCGGACCGGAAGTTTGGAAAAGGTAGAAGTGATGGGATCGGCCCGCTTTTGAGAAGATGCGCCGGGCCATCTCGTGACCGGCTGGATGCACCTCCGAATTCCAGTTTCTCCACACATCCCCGCGTGATAACGCGTCTTGATAGCTACGCAAAAAGCCTCCCCGCTCGATCCCCGCTCTAGATACACGGAATACCTTTGATTTGTTTGTGTTTTGACATGACGGAACGATGCGCTATACTGTCCATAGTCCACTCCGGCGCTCGGGGCGTAAGAGCGATGTCAGTCATTCAAATACGCTCGATGAGCCTCCCACTTTCCCGGCCAACACAATACGCAACCGCTTCTTACTCCATATTCCGTCTTCAACATGTCTGCTGCTGCTCAGCTTGAAGCTCTGCACACGATTGAGCTTCCTATATTTCCAAAAAATCATGCCTCTGTGTCCGTGAAGGAGATTACCTCCCCCAAAGATATTGCCCAATCATGGCTTTCCGAGTTTGAATCAAAACTTTCCACTGGAGATGCGGGTGCGGTCGCGAATATGATCCATGAAGATGGCTGGTGGCGGGATCAACTAGCTCTTTCCTGGGACTTTCACACTCTCCGAGGCCAATCAAAAATATCCAGTTACCTAAAGTCCAATCTTTCCAGGGCGGGCCTCAAGAACCTCCAACTGCAAGAATCAGGGCAGTTTGCGCCACACAGAGAAGAGCCAATTCGAGACTTAGAATGGGTTGAGACCATGTTCTCTTTCGACACTGCCGTGGGGTCCGGAAAAGGAATGATTCGACTCGTATCCCTTCCCAATGGTACCTGGAAAGCACATATGATATACACAGCCCTTGCCGAACTTAAGGGTCATCCAGAGTCCGCAGGAGACTTCCGCCCCCACGGTGGTAACAATTCCCTTCGCGGCGGTACGGCAGAGGGGAATTGGTACGAGCGACGACAACGGCAGAAGGAATTTCTCGATGGGCAACCTACCGTACTCGTCATTGGAGCTGGCCAGTCCGGGCTAAACATGGGAGCCCGTCTCCAAGCATTAGGCCTCTCAACCCTGATCATCGACAAGAACGAACGAGTCGGTGACAATTGGAGACACCGTTACCGGACGCTTGTGACCCATGACCCAGTCCAATATACTCATATGGCATTTATGCCATTCCCGTCCAACTGGCCGCTATTCACTCCAAAAGATAAATTAGCGGATTGGTTCGAGATATACGCCAGCGCAATGGAGCTCAACATTTGGTTGAACTCCACGGTCAGGACTGCCGAGTACTCGGATGAAACTCAATCATGGACGGTTCAGATCACGCGCGGTGATAGCGGTCCTCTCCGCACGATTGAGGTAAAAGCACAGCACATCGTCTTCTGCACCGGACATGCCGGCGAACCTAGGATTCCCACTTTCCCCGGCCAAGACGCATTCAATGGAACGGTTTATCACGGTAGCCAGCACAAGGATGCCTCATTCCAGAAGAATGTCGCGGGCAAGAAGGTCATCGTTGTTGGAACTGGGAACTCCGGTCATGATATCTCACAAAACTACTACGAAAGCGGCGCGGAGGTCACCATGTTGCAAAGGAGCGGAACTTACGTCATCTCTGCTAGCACCGGTCTCTTCATGTTGCATGAAGGGCTATACGACGAGCACGGCCCACCGATTGAAGATGCAGATATCTTTGGCCAAAGCTTGCCTATTCCGGTACAATTTGCGCTGAACGTTGGCATGACCGAGAAAATCAAGGCTGCGGAGAAGAAAAACATCGAAGGACTCGAGAAAATTGGCTTCAAGCTTGACTACGGCAACGATGGCTCGGGCATCTACCGGAAGTACATCACTCGAGGTGGTGGTTACTACATCGACGTCGGCGCCAGCCAGCTTTTAATTGACGGCAAGATCAAACTCGTTCAGAGCCCCGATGGGATCAAAGGATTCAAGCCTAATGCTCTTGTACTCGCTGACGGACGGGAACTCGAGGCCGATGTTGTCGTGCTGGCGACTGGTTTTGATAATATGCGAACTACTCTGCGTAAGACTCTCGGAGATAAGGTCGCTAATCGAGCGAATGATGTTTGGGATTTAGATGAAGAGGGTGAAGTTAATGCTGTAAGTTCCACATACCCCTTCTCCGTATCCTCATATTATGACTAACATGCTTTCTATAGATGTGGCGACCGTCCGGACATCCCAAACTATGGTTCATGGGTGGCAGTCTCGCACTTTGCCGTATTATGTCGAAGTTTGTGGCCCTACAAATAAAGGCTACTGAAGAAGGACTTATAAAGGTGTAGAAATGTTACTCAGCGCGCATATGGTGGATTTCATGATCAGGTAACTTCTTCATGCATGTAGAATTTCGAAATCCTAGATTGAGCTGGTTTTCTATTAAATTTAAGTCATACTGAATATCTTCACGTTCTAGCTTTTCGCATACTCTGTGGATAATATGTGGTTCCTAAAAAAGAGATATACATCCCATCAATATTGAGGACTTGAAGTTCGAGCTTTACCTCCCACTTGATATCCACGCCGATGATCCCTCTCAATAGAGTTTTCTCTCTTTATGACTTCATAATTCAGTGCGTCCATCCACGACTGGGACTTCTCCGTTGTAACTCAACCAAACCACGATAAATCGATATCTCCCGACAAGACGAAGCAAAGGACCAAGACACGGAGAACAAGACCCATCAGCCTGGGTCTTGCTCGATCGGCTGGATGGGGAAATGAACAATCAGACCACAACGGCGTCATTGGAATCATACCATAGAGAACCGCAGCATCACATAGATCTTCATCAAACATGATGCCGATATTCTCGGGCCATATCGTCACCGACGGACATGTGTCGGCCCGCCATGACCCGGGACCGCACTGCGAAGGTCCCTCGGACTTTGCTAGACCGAAGTGCACTACTGCGTTCTACTGCCCTGCATGATGATAAATTATTGCGAAGAATTAGAGGTTCAAGGGAAAGAGTAGATATTGCATGGAGAGGCATGTGTAAATAAACTTCGAGTTATAGTACTGTATCGAGAATGTCGCTCAATGGTAAAATCGCCATCGTGACCGGTGGCGCGAGGGGCATAGGCGCAGGCATTGTACGGACTTTGGCTGCTCAGGGAGCTTCTGTGAGTACAGCTCAAGCACTCCATACGTGACACCCAGCTCCCAACTCCCCTTCGAACCATACATTCCATGCCGGTTCACTAACAAAGAAGCCTAGGTGGCATTCAACTACATCTCCCCCAGCTCGGAGTCCCACGCCCAGAAACTCGTTTCTGACATTAAGGCTAATGGCGGCACCGCAACCTCCATCCGCGCCGACATATCCTCCCTCACAGGCCCTCAAGAAATTATCTCCGCAACCCTGAAAGCATTCAGCGTCTCCCACATCGACATACTAGTCAATAACGCCGGTCTAGGCGGCAACGCGCCCCTTTCAGAAGTAACACTAGAAGAATACGACCGCCTCATGACATTAAACGTGCGCTCCGTCATCTTCATGACACAAGCTGTGTTACCGTACTTCAAGCGAGAGCGAGGCTCCAATCGCATCGTTAATCTCTCATCTGTGTCTGCACGCGGCGGATATGCCACACAGACGGTCTACGCGGCGAGTAAGGCGGCGGTCGAAGGGTTTACGAAGGTGTGGGCGAAGGAGTTGGGACATGAGTATAATGTTACGGTCAATGCTGTGAATCCGGGCCCTGTGGATACGGAGATGTATAGGGCGGCGGGACCGGTGCATTTAGCGAGGATTGAGGAGGAGAATTCGAAGGTTCCCGCAGCGCCGAGGTGTGGGAGGGAAGGGGATGTTGCTGATATTGTTACTTTTCTGTGTGAGGAGAGGTCGAGGTGGGTTACAGGGGATGTGATATGTGCAAATGGGGGAATGTTGTTCACGTGATTGTCTCCTTGCATTGTCTCCCGAGGTCGAGTCGATGTTGAACAAGCTGTATATAGCTGGGAATCGTATTCGAAAACCTTAAAATGTTTAGTTTGTTGTACGCACAGAAAGTTCGTGCTGCGGTGGATGAAGGAGTTAGTTCTTTTCAATAAAGGGAAAATATTTACATAAGTATCTCGGTATTGGAATCTCAGGAGACACAAGAGCATCGACATGCGGGCGAGGCTATAGAATCGTCGAAACATTGTCGACTCCGGATCTTTGCCAAGGCTTTGTTCTCTTCCAGCCGCACCCTTCCTTGGATTGAAGGTCTCTTGAGGCAAATCGCGATTGAGCTCTCAGCTCCGTTGCCACAAGCGAATCCCTCCCAGTTCCTTCGAAAAGAGCACCTCAATATACATTAAACCTGTAGGGTGTAAGCCACTTCTGCTTTGGCTTCCTTTAGGCGATATATTCCGGGCTTAGGTCTGCTTGTTCAGGTGGGAGATTATCTGCCCATGACGAAAGGGCATCATGAATATCTAGAGCGGTATATCGGAGATCATAGAACTGTTTCGGGACCTTCGACACTGCGATAGGCGTTCGGTACTCGGCTACCGCGATTCGAATTGTCGTTTCATATGTGCGAGCCAATGGCCAGCGGTTGCCGCATGTGTGCAGAGCGAAGGCCAAGGAATGGAGATTTGTCGGCACATCGGCATCCGAAGCCTTGGAATGCACAATATAGAATCGAGCTGCGACAAAAATGGAGAAAATAAGATGGGGATGGCAAGTAAGTAGTTCATCCTCGTGCATCTGCCGTATTTTGAATGCCATGTTTTCACAAGCATATACGCAGCGACTGGTGGCGAAGGCCCATGGGTTTACGACTTGTTCGATTCCTTCAGGACAAGGGGCTCTTCGTTGAAGGAGAGTTATGACTGCGGTATTCAGCACACAGTTCGTCAAGACGATATAAGGATCCATCTCCGGCCGATGATTGTGAGCATACTCGGCGTTGATTAAGCGGTAGACAGCAGCGACAAATTCATCCCGCCAGATAGTGAGTCGCTCATCGATACGTTGGGCTTCACTCTGCCATGCATCTCGCTCTTCAAATTGCTCCAAGGCGACCGGTTTGCGAAGAAAATTGTGGACGTGGGTCAGTTCGCTGACGGCGAGAATTATGCACATAGAGAATGCGGAGGAGTAATGAAATGGCCGCAAAGGGTCGTCTGTCATAATGTCTTCGGGAAATGCCCAGATCGAGTCGCTGCAGGGCAATATCAGGTTAGGGGGCGGCGGTGAAAGCCCGACATCGCAGGTCGCACCGATAATAGAAATGCTATCGAGCATTTCGATCATCCAGTACGCTCGGATACCTTCTTCTTTGTCGATGATGGTGTTGGTGGAGGGCTGTAACCTCGTTTGAGCGCTTGGGCTGGTACCCATCGCTTCATCTTGATTCCTAACCAGGTCGCGGAGACCCAGGTGAGCACCGATTCTAGATGCAGTTAGCTAAGATAGATTGGGCTTCGCTCCTACTTAGATTCCGAATAGTATTGAACGGAAAGATCAAAAGGTATTGAAAAGTCACTACTGAGTTCGGACTGGTTCAGTAAATGCTGATGGCCGTGGCATGAGTAGCCAAGCTTAGGTCGTGGACAACATGGGTTGCATGACATGCCGTAGCTAAAAGGAAGGAGATTAAAGATGTAGGTAGCAAAGCCTTACCTGCGGCACATGGAAAATATATTCCACGATTGAAGCACTCTCCCCTCCCCGTAATGCATGATAGACAGAATCAACAGCGCTTGAATGGATTCAAGAGACATGGAATCCATTGCTCCTAAGAGTACGGAGCAGCTCAGCTGATCTTGCCATTGCCGCCTTTGCTGGGGGTCGGAGATAAGAGATTGTGAATGGAATAGGGTGACGGCAACAATAGCCTGGAAAAGGAGATATCGTGATGAAAGACTAAGATTGGTGGAGGATTGCAGAGACTTGGTGAAAGATGGTTCGTGTAGTATTGGAAACCAAGGATGGTATTTTTGGAACCATATTGAGCATAGCTGCGTAATTACGGGGTAGGAAAGAGGATCGGTCAGATGATCAATATCGATGTTATCGACGGCACCGACATCTCCAGGCTCAATGCCTATAGTCGGAGATGCCCCGTTTGGGACATGAAGTTGAGAAGCCGGGCCGGACTCCTGGATCACATTGGGCACGTCGATGGGAGAAGGGCGGACATCATTGGCCAGATAGGGAAAGCCGTTTTCCACATCGCTAGTCTCGTCTGTACGTACAGGAGGCTGCAAAGGAGCTGTCGGAACTCGCAGCTCTATATCTGACATTCGTTGTTCAAGAAGGACTGGCCAAGGTCAGTATAGTCTCGGAGCGCAGGGCCGAAGGAGGCCGGCCAACCTATTCGCTGCTCCAACTGCGAGACATAGCCAGCTCTGATCCCTGGTTGGCGATCGGTGCTCACATAGTCGCAGTCGAAATTATTTCTCGTGCAAAGACCGCATTTTGGCCGTCTTCGATCGCATGCGGTCTTGCGGCGCCGACATACGCTGCATCTACCAACAGGTCAGCCAATGCACTCTGGAAAGTGAGGCGAGATACAGTATGCATACGCTATCTTCTTGTCGGACGAGGCCATGCTCCGGAGCAGAGGTTTGGCAGATGGGGGAGTCGGGGGGAGTCGAGTCGCGGGAGTCGGGGCATCATTGTGCGTGGAGAGACGTGAGGGATGTGGATTCTAGTGCGGACACGATTCAGTGGCTAACCTAAAACGGCTCTGCGCGAGTCAGTCACGGCGCCGGGTCCCCTCCGAGCCCACAAGTGCACACGTCTTCCGAGGATACCTAGGTATGGTGCCGAACACTCCCCAGATTGCCCAGCTTTTCCCCAGATTCACAATGTGGAGACCAAACCTACATAAGCCTCCTTTTCTGCTCCACTACTCACACACGTGGTGTCTGATCATCAATTGCTCCTTCTTTTTGGATTTTATAGTGGAGCTTTTGGGTGTCAGGTAATTTGGTTTTCACTCTTCTATATACCGCTTTGGGCTGATCCATCTTCGTGACTGCGAGGCCGTCATGCTTGAAGGCTATGCTTTGGAGGTTACCCTGACTGCGGCCAACTCGGCTGCTCAAGCCTGGTATGGATATGATCAAGTACCTTTCCGCCCTCTTCTCATCATTTGAATCGAACTAACGTTCGTCAGGGAATCGTTGCGGGAATCTTGATTACCGACCATTTTCTGGGAACATTCCCACAGATCCGGAAAGCAAACATTGAGGGAATCTTTACCAGCAGTTTCTCGGTTCGTTGCTCTTCTTCACGGCTTCAGTTCAAAGAATGCTGACTGTTTCCAGCTCGGCAACTTGATAGGATGTCTTCTCGCAGCCTTGTTTGGTGACAGACTGGGACGAAAGAACACTCTCCGCGTCGGTGCCACGATCAGCTGCATTGGAGCTATCCTTCAGTTTTCCGCCACTACCTTTCCACAGCTTATGGTCGGTCGTATTATTAATGGTTTCGGAAATGGTAAGCGTTCTATCAAAGAAAATATTTCTTGGCAAAGCTAACGTCGAGGCAAGGGATGACTTCTTCGACCTGCGGGGTATTCCAAGCTGAATCATCCCGTGGCCCAAGACGTGGAAAGCTATCGGTCATTGTCGTACTTCACAATGTCATTTTCTACATGCTGGGGAGCTGGCTTACGTTGGGAACCTCGTATCTTCGAAACGACGCTCAATGGAGAGTTCCACTTGCTCTGCAGGTCTGTTTACTCCATCTCACAATCTGGGGGGAAATTATGGATCAGATAAAGAAGTTTAGACTGACGAGTTTCTCCAGCTGGTACCGGCGATGTTTTTGTTTTCCCTTTTGTTTCTCGTACCGGAGTCTCCTCGATGGCTCATGCTTAGAGACAGGCACGAGGAAGCCCTCGAGGCGCTGCGAAGGTACATGGGCAAGGGCCTTGCGACTGATGATGAGGCCGTCCAGAACGAGTACAGGTCCATCAGAGGAGCTCTCGAGCTGGAAAGAAAATCTAGCATCACCTTTAAGGAGGTCATCCTTTGCCGAGACAGATCTGGTCACCTTAAACGCATGCTTCTTGGAATGGGTGGACAATTCATGCAGGTGAGATCGACACGTTCCATCATCGTTGACGTTTCCGTAAGTGTTAACACATGATTATTAGCAAATGGGTGGTATCAATGCGTTGAACTACTACTTCTCCATTATCCTCGAAAACAATCTCGGTTTCAGTGAGCTCATGGCACGTGTCTTGACCGGGGCCAACGCCACTTCTTACTGCATTTCCACCGCACTTGCCTTCTGGATGATTGACAGATTCGGTCGGAGATCTTTGATGATGTCGGGTCTTGCTCTCCAGTGCTTCGCCTACATCATGGTATCTATCGCGGTCGGTTTGCTTGCGACTGCCCCTCATCAGGTGCGTGAAATACTTCATACTATGACTAAGTATCTACTAATATTTTATAGTGGGGTGCCGTTGCTATAACATTCCTGTTTTTCTACTACGCTGCATTCGGATGCACCTGGGGAATGGTACGTGAACAATGAATTGCCTTGGGAAGACTGAATCAACTAACAATTTCCATTAGGTCCCTTGGATCTACCAAGCCGAAGTAAACTCTCTGGCCATGCGAACCCGAGGCGCAGCCGCCGCAACATCAATGAACTGGCTTTTCGGCTTCGTCTGCACCCAATTCACATCCGTTGGTATTCGAAATCTAGGATACAAGTTCTATATCAGTATGTTCTTCCCTTCCGCCACAACTCCAACAAAATATCCTGAGCCTAATTTCTCCCGTGCAGTGTTCGCCATCTTCAATTTAGCCTTCCTCCCAATCGTCTACTTCCTCTACCCAGAAACTGCAAATCGCACTCTAGAGGATCTCGACGACTACTTCGATCGCGACTCTCCTCATCGAACCATCATCCCAATTGGTAATAAGGTAGCTAAGCAGCATAAGCGTCCTTTGGAAGCCATCGAGGCGGAGCAGAGGCGTATTGCAGCGGCTTACCAGACTGAATTTTCTGTGCATAAGCAAAATGCGACGGAGAGGGTTGAGTATGTTGATAATGCTTAGAAATCCCAAGCGCCCAAGTATTTAGTGTTGCGGACTGCGGAGTTGACTGCTACTGCTTCCGTGAAATTATGAGGTACACAGCGTTTGAGTACATATCCTCGCTCTACCTATTCTACCTATTCTATATTGAATATTGACTTCTAAAGCGCTGCGAGCAAGAGTACCTGTGATTACATAGCTTTCCATACTACTATCCCTTCTTAACTATCTCTTCTCGTACTACGCACCTCCCTCACTACTTCAAAACCCCCACAAAGTCCTACCAAAGCTCAACCGCATTCCCAACCTATGGTATATAACCGCGATCAGGACTGATGAATTACTTCGCGTCTGACTACTTGTTATGCATATTACACATAGTATTTTAGTTTCGATAGCCCAGAACATATTCATTCAGGGGTAATACAACGTCATGTGGGCTGTGGCAAATCTGATACCGACAAAGAACCCCGGCATTTGTTAGACGAAGAATTGAAAAAGCTTGTCCTGTTTAAAAGGACGATAACGAACTAAGTAAGTTTCGTTCGGCTTCTGGCGTCCAACGCGTGTTCCAACAGTCACGTGCATGTGGTACGATACTAGATTCCAAAACTCGCGCATATGCTGTGAAGAGAAATCCTCGACTTCATTCTTCACTAGTTACCATTCTACTTTCGACATGCACTATCTTAAATCCGTACTGGATTTCCACACTCGATTCTCAAGCCGCCCAACAGCTCCAGTTGTCATCACTGGTTTAGTCTCTACTTGCTCGTACTCGCATTCACAGTGGTTTCCACTATACAGGAATTACAGGTCTCTTTACCATCTATGACCATTCAGCCATAACCCCTTCCGACCTCCACGATGGCAACTTGCGTTAAAGCCTTTCCCGGAGTCCATATCATCTTTATACGCTGATAGCAAAGCAGTTCATAGACCCATTCCCGACCCCCCAGACAACGAATCCTAACGCCCGACCGAATGAGATGAGTCCCCACTTCACGCTTCCACAACCTCAAACCCCTGCCACCCCTCCAACTTCCCCCTACAAGTCCTCTCGTACTCCCGAATCCCCAACACATACGTCATATTCTCGGCCTTCTTCCCGGGAACATTTCTAGCGTTCCACCAAGAGCTTGTGAAAGGGTAGAGGGTGTACTGATTCACGTTGTTGACGTTGTCTTTCCATTCCTGCTCGGCTGCGAGGGTGGGTTCTATGGATTTGATTTTGGGGGAAGAGGAGTTGGAGATAGAGATAGCGGAAATGATGAAGTCGAGTTGTGCTTCTATTATCGTGGGGCCGTCTGAGAGGGCGGTTGGGGCTGTCGTTATTAATCCCCGCTTTTCTCGTTGATTGAGAAGAGGAAAAGGGAGTAAAACTTATCCTGCGGAGTATAAACCATAAAACAATTCGGAAACCCATGCATCATCATCCCTGAATAAATTCTAACCCCCTCCTTCCAAATCTCCTTTAAATCAAACCCATCCGTATTCTTCAACCCCATATGCGTCACGCTCCCCGTAAAACTGTCGAACCCCGTCGCCAGCACCACATAATCGAACTCGAACTTCCGCCCATCCTCCATCAACATACCCGTTTCAGTGAAAGTCTTTAGCGGAGACACATTCAAATCGACGATGTCGACGTAGGGCTGATCCAACATCTCATAGTAATCATGTTCGAGCGGGGATCTCTTAGTACCGAAGTGATAAGGCGGTTCCTCCGGCGCTATCAGATCTCTCTTCGTGGGATCACTCATCCTGGCTCGAATCTTCTTCCGCCAGAAATCTCCAGATGCACCATATACCGTCTCAACTCGCGATGGTCGGGAAACCGGCACGAGAAATCCCACGTCTTGTACACTTCCGGGATGTTGAGTTGGTAGAAGGGCGTTTCGGAGTCGACGCGTGCGCCCGGGTACCGGTTCCAGTACCAGACCCCGCCGAAATCACTGCCAGCTTCGAAGATCTTGGTGCGTAGGCCGAGGGTGCGGGTGCGGTGGAGGGCGCCGATGCCGCTGAAGCCGCCGCCGACGATGATAACGTCTAGGTTGTACAGTTCGGGGGTAGATCCATTGAGAGCGGTGCCGTTGGTTGTGGCCATATTTACGTCTCTGTAAGTTAATCCGGATGAAATGAAAAGTGATCGATCAAAAGTAGAGTAAGGATGAATGAGAAGGAATCAGAGACTTCAATAATTCCAGAAAAGGGCTGCCACCGTCACACTGATAGGGAGGACTGGTTATAAATACAGATATCACACGTAGACTCTGAACCATGCTTTCGCTTTTACAAGTCTCCATATACATTCGAGCTGGCAAATAGGAGTGGACAACGTCTCCATAACACGACGTCCGAAGTGGACCTTAAAGCCGCGGTAGTACGCAACAATTCTTCTATTGTACCCCAAGAAAGCTTAAGTGTGGCTGATACTTACGCCCTGCATGCCTTTCTCCGTGACCTTGTAGATTGAGCAGAACGGTCTTGCGGGGTTTACCGAGGTATCATCTCCACAAAAAACCGATGAGTGTGGCTATTGTGCTCCTTGAGTCGTTTTCAGCGAGGTCGAACTTCGCCATATTCGGCTGTAGTGTGGTTCTCGTACACATCATTGGTACAGAGAGTCGCGGAGTAACTCTCATTGGGGTTCACTGCCAGCTAATACTTTGAACCGCTGTTGTTGGTGCTGACATGTGCCCAGGTGCACTGAGATTATAATGCGAAAACTCAACTGATTGGTGACCTTGCGAAAGACAATAGATTCTGATTCGTTCGCTCGGGTATGTATGTTATTAGAGGGTATTTCCGTGATACCCTAAAACAGGACTTTGGAACGCTGTAAACGCACAAAATCGATAGTGCCGCCGGCGCCTGTTACCTCCCACTACCATGATACTTCTTAGCAGCTCAATCAAACTCCAGTAAGCTTCTTCTCCTGCAAATGCTTACGGTCGGCCTCTTGGAGAGCCACGGTCTTTCTCGTGTACTTCCTGCTATCAATGTTTGGAATGAATAACGCTGCAATGCATCCACATAGACCGAACGCCAAAGCAACTTCGTACGACAGGTGTGCACCCGTCAAGTAAGCCTGCCTATTGGCCAAGACCGCTGCGGCCTGGATTGCAGGTGTAAGTCCAGGTACAGCCTTGTAAGCAGCAGCGGTTCCGAGCTTGGCTGCCACAATCAATTTGGCGAGGCTCGCCTTGGGAAGGCCGTATTTGGCGACGCTTGAAGTTACTTGGCCGGGCAATGTCGCTGCATACTTGTTGTTCGTCACGTTGCTGAAAATAGCTGTTGCAACACCACCGAAGAGGAGTCGAGCTGTTCCTGCAAGACCAGCAGCGGTACCACTACAAGTAGTTAGTAATAGCTTGGAAACAATTTCAAGTGTTGAAGAACGTACATGTCTTCTTGGTAGATGATACCGAAGCCCACAAGGACCAAGGAGTTAAGAATGACGAGACTAGTGCAAAGGGAAATGAAGAACGTTAGGACAATGGATCTCGCGGGGTTATCGAGGGTAGCCGTGGACATAGCGCCCACGCAGGCCGTTTGGAGTGCAATGGCACCGAAGATTTGGTATCTCTGGTAACCAATCTTCTTGCTAAACGCAACAACGATGCCACCAACTAAGAAATAGCAACGTTAGTGATATGTTTTATAGATAGTTGCTGGATAGATAAACATACTGACGGAGCCCAATGGTAGGACTTCAGCATAAAGACCCTTGGAAATGTCGTCGTGCGCATATAGAAGCTGAGATAACCTGGTCCAGAGAGTCGCATTGGAGTAATACTGCATACCAGTGATTGACATACAAATTATCGGCATTAAGAAGCTAGACAATAGTCAGAGAGTCGGACCTAATTCGAGGTAGAGAGGTGAACTTACTGTCTAACCTGCTTGAAGAGGCGAGGAGGGAAAAGGGGCTCCTTGAGGTTGCCGAACGCTTCGTAGAACCCCAGTGCGACCAAAGTCAGGAATCCCACAACGATAGGCGCAAGAGCTGTTGCGCTCTTCCATGGATACAATGATCCACCCCAACTGACTCCGCAAATGAACAGCGTGACTCCCGCAATGAAGAGGAAAAGTCCAATCCAGTCAAATCTTTTTAGAAGAGTCGGGATAGATGCTCTATCCTCGGAATGCTTAGTCTCGAAGGTAGGCGGATGGTAGAAGGTAAACAGGAAGAAAAAGTTGAAAGTCTGGAAGGCGATCATAAGGTAGTACATATTGCGCCACGTGTGAGTGTTCTGTATCATGACCCATGCGACGAGGGGCATGATTTGTACGATAACGGATGATGCATCGAAAAGACCAATAGTCACCATACGATATCGGTTCGGGACAATTTCCTTCATTTTGTCAGCACATTCTCATTGCATACTTTTCCCTCTCCTTGCGCAATATTTTGTGTTTATGAGGCGAGTCGAAACACCTTTCCAGCCGCCCGTAGGTAACGTTTGGGCTTTGAGCTGGGGGTTGAAGTAATTTCACCACCCTGCCCATAGCTCACCCGGGTCCATTCCATGGCGTTTCTGTTGGAAATAATACGTACCTGAACGGCCCCAAATGACATCTCAAGGAAACCAGAGCCCGCACCAAATATAGCGCCGCCTACAATCATCTGTGTAATGTTTTTTCCAGTAGCAGAGACAATGCTTCCGAGGACCAGAAGACCACTTCCAGTGAGAAAGAAGTATCTTCGGCCAAAGATATCGGACAGTCGACCCCCAGCGGTGACGAAGATGGCACCGCCCAAATTCCAGGAAACAGTAATCCACGTGTAGCGAGGATCTGGTCCTAGCTCGGCATTGATGAAGGATAGGACAGCGGGAGGAACTAGGAGAGTCAAGAGATATGCGTTGTAGCACAGCATCATAGACTAGGAGCAGTAAGATACATGCGATCGAACAAGATGGCGGTATGGACTTACAGCTACGGCTAAGATGGTTCGCCATGTCATCCCAACGTCTTCTCCAGTCACCTCCAACTGGCGAATAATCTTCTCTTCCGCATTGCTGGGATCATAATGGTCGCTGTTTGCAGTCTCGATAGCATCCACGTGAGCTGGGTGGTTCTTGTCTGTGACTGGATCCATGATGCGACAAGACGACGAAGTATGACACAAATAGGTTCCGACAGTTGGAGAATCCTAAGCAATGGCTCACATGGAACAAGACGATAATGGGGCATGCAGTAGGGCATACTTATACATGTATCGCCAGGATTCAACTCTGGAAACACGTTCCCTAGCGAAGCCGAAATCTGGGGTTTGGCTCGTCTCCGCATATTCGCGCAAGGGAGCTAACGAACCGATCTCCGAGCACCCGCGAAGAGAAGTGGGCCAGAACATGGCCCTAGTTGTTTGATATCCCCAGTCCTGGGATGGGGGTGGTGGAATCCAAGGCCATCGGTGCTTGGCGCTACGACTCTGCGACTCGTCGCGGAAAATGTCAGCCGCCATTGCAAAGTAAGGGCCATTTAGGAGAGCATATTTCCAACGACAATACAGGAGGCGAGCCGTGGAAGTAGAAAGGGAGACAGTAGATGGGAGGGTGCCAGACATTAGGTAGAAACTGGAGTATAGCGTTTGGAGATGAATGCCGTCGAATGAGCCATCAGAGGCTCGTGGCACCATCCAGTTACCATTGCGACGGGCCCAGTAGTGGATGGTGATGCAAGGATTTACAGTGTACGTGATGCAAAGTAGATCTATACCGCGTGATGGTGCCAGACAGAAGATGCATTGGAGATGGAGATTCGTGATGGAGAGCTGGAGAGATGGCCATGTGTATCCTGGAAGAAGCTTTCCGAAAGCCTTCGTGCCAAGACTGTGGCGTTTGCAGGAAAGTCGCTTGTAATTTCTGAACAGAGCCGTTCAACTAATAGTTAAAGCATTTCTTCACTCTCATAGCTTCGCTAGTCTGTTAATAAAAGATGTAGTATGCTTAGCATTATGTATCCGGGCCAATGAACTCTTGTGCTTCGAACATCGTTCACAAGCCCGCTCAGAAAATGCTTCGCCGCGTTTTCTCCCGTTCCAGATCCGAGGAACATACCGGGAAACTGATTGCCATGCTGCTAGTAGTAAGATCGTGGTCCACTCCTCCTTGAGTTTATTCCAACCTCGGATTTCGAGGAGCTTCTGGATTGTCACGTGATACACCTTATTCCTCGAAATCCAGTTCACTACCCCTAAGTCAGGGTTAGCATACGATGCATGCTGCTCAGATTGTTCATCAAAGTAAAACCAGCAACACGGGGACTATATTTATCAGACTTCGGCTACAGAAGCACTTTGAGAGGTGACAAGTACGCGCGAAGGACAACAGCACATAACAACATCAACAATAGTTTCAACAAGTAGAATAACATCTACGATTAAGCATAATGTTCACACCTTACCGACAGAGGCTCCTCCATGCCCTTTCCCACCAACCGACTCCAAGGCAAAACACCTCCTCAGCACTAACAACCAAAGGAGCCCTACAATCCTAGCGTATAACCGACGCGCCGTTCCTCTCCCTCTCTCTCCCTCCAGCATAGTCTAATCCTTCTTCTCCGTCTCAATCGCTGCCAACTCAACATCCGTCCTCTTCCAAAAATGGCTTAAATCGCCCACCGGCAGCCTAAGCGTAAGCCGCATTTCCGCAGCCATGATGACGAAGATCATATACCAGCCGAGACAAGCTACAATGAAGAGTAATGCACCTCCGGTCTAGATTCACCATTTACGAATTAGCTTTGTCACACACAGATGTACACATTCCAATAGGCCTCTATCCCATGTGATTCGGGTTCCATAGCTGAAGAAGGAGGGAAAGGGGAGGGGTAAGAGAAAGGTGGTGTACTTACCGTCTGTAACTTCTTCGCCATAACATAATCTCCTGTGCTAACCTTCCAATAGGCCCCACTCAAGACCCAAGCACCAATGGTAACGAAACCAAAAATCCCGGCAAAAACAGCATTAATCCTCAGCGTAAAGATCCAAAACGTGAAAAGCGCAAAGCCCCAAACAAGCAAATACAGCGCAATAACAGCATTATATTCCTTGGACGCGGCGCCCTCAGCCGCAATCGCCCCGGC